>CAOJCR014173691.1:0-13263 GCA_948330485.1 Euphorbia neoarborescens | reverse complement strand
CTTTACCCTATAAAAAAAATAATAATAAGGACAAGAAAATGGAATATACAGCAAAATAAAGAGAACCAAATAATGCAAAATGATCACAAACAAAATAGCACATAGGCGAATCTAGGCATCTTATGAGTATCCCACTTCCCTAGATGGAAAGAAGGTGGCAATTTATGCAGAATGGGTAATAATGCAGAAACAAGAGGTCAAAGAATGCAAAGAGGAAGTCATTAGCTTATGCACAAAGATAGAAAGCAAATTAAGGTAAGATCAAATCATTACGAAGTAATAAAGCGAAGAAACTAACTATTGGATAATGGAAACACCTCACCCATAAACATGTTAATCACTCATATGCCAATCATTTCAAATTCAATCCTCTTCTCTAGCCTTGAATATGAATATGCACCAAATTAAATTAAAACAACAGTGTATCTCATGTCTATTCCCAAGATCCTACAGACACTTCAAATTCCAGCAATCATGACCTATCCTAACAAGGAATACAGCATCCCAGTACTAAGCAACCCAAAGAGCATATCAATTTTTAAAGCTTAAAGAACACAAAGAGGCAAATTGAGACATAAGAGAGCTCAATATTACATGATGCAACAACTTCAGTTTCGCAGACCAACTATTAGAGAAACAGTTCAGAAAGCATAGTAAAGCAATAAGAGAGTTTTCATCACACAATTCACACAATCAACTACTCAACTGTTGCATCTTCTAACTCAGAATCTAACAATCAAACTTCAAATAAATCATCACAAAATAGCACAAGATTAGTCTAATTGCAAGAATCAAGGACGAAATTGTACCTGGGAGCCATGCTTCGTCAGTTAGGTCAGAAATCCCTAAGGTGGGTATATGCAAAAATTACAGAAAAGATGAAGAAGAAACAGTCAAATAGAACTAGGGGAAGAAGAGAGAGATGAAAAATAAAGAAGAAGAAGCAGAAATATGGGTGGGTGGAGTAAAGAGGAGTGGTTATGGTGGGAGAAAAATAAGAAGAAGATGGGAGTAGGTATGTATATCGAAAAGGGAGGAAAGAGAAGAACTAAAAAAACTAAATATAATTATAAAATTGATTTGTTTTTTTTTTCAACAGGTGAATGGATCAAGGTTGGGCTCGCCGAGCCCAACCTCGAGCCAGGGCCTCTGATCGAGGCCCACGATGCTTGAGAGTTGGGCTCGTCGAGCCAAACCTCGAGCCAGTGGCTCTAGAGTCAGTTTTTACATTTTTTATACGTACCTCGATTTTCGTACTTGATTTATCGTGCTACTTTCACTCCTTTTCTTGAGAAATTGACTCCTACAAAACTTAACAAACACACACATAAATGAAAAATACAGAACGTAAAAGATATAATTACAATGTACACGTGCTATGTTTAGAGTCGAAATAGCTCGACTTTCTCTTCCTCTAGCCTCTATGCTTCCTTAAGGAGAAAAGATTCTCCTCCCTCTCATTGATTTCCATGGAAATACTCCTTCAAGCAATGATCGTTCACCTTATGAATTACCTCGGGTGTTTCAATCTCCACCATTCCTGAAGGGTAAACCTTATAAACCTTGAACGGTCAAGTCCACCTACTCTTCAACTTACCTAGAAATAATTTTAGTCATGAATTATAAAGTAAAACTGACTCTTCGAGACTAAAATTCTTCTCGACCAAGTGTTTATCGTGCCAGTACAATTTTGCATTTGCGTAGGAGCTCAACTGAAGTGCTTCTAGGTCCAACAATTATTGGCGACAAAGCTCACCTGCGGCCTGCATATCAAAGTTTAAAAATTTCAATGCCCAATATGCTCTATGTTCTAACTCAATAGGCAAATGACACGCTTTACCGAACACGAGAAGGTAAGGGGACATCCCTATGGGCATCTTATAGGCTGTCCTATATGTCCACAGTGTATCATCTAATTTTAAACTCCAGTCCTTAAGGGATGCACTTACCGTCTTCTCTAGGATTCGCTTAAGCTCTCTGTTGGACACCTCAACCTGTCCACTGGTTTGAGGATGATATGGAGTTGCCACTTTATGTGTAACACCATATCTCCGCAAAAGTGCACTAAATTGTCGATTAAAAAAGTGGGATCCCCCATCACTAATGATAGCTCTAGGGGTCCCGAACCGAGTCAAAATATTTTTATGTAAAAAATTAGTGACTACTCTTGCATCATTGGTTGGTAATGCCACCACTTTAACCCACTTAGGTACGTAATCAACCGCCACTAAAATGTATTGATTATTAAATGACTTGGGAAATGGGCCCATGAAGTCGATGCCCCAGACATCAAAGAGTTCACACTCTAAGATGCCTGTTTGGGGCATTTCATGCCTCTTGGACAAATTCCCCGACTTTTGACATGTATCACATGACCTAACATAATTAGTGACATCTTCTTTCATTGAGGGCCAATAAAAAACACTAGGCAGAACTTTTCCTAGGGTTCTTTCCAGCCTAAAGTGGCCTCCAGCTTCCCCATCATTCGGATATTTCATTGAATCATAAATATTGAAAGTTACCTCTTCATCTTGCAACCTTAAAATAAGCTTACCCTCTTGTACATCAATCAATATACGTCCGGTTGCAAGGAACGGTCACCCAAGCAATATCAGGATTGCATTATCTTCCTCCATGTCTAACACCACAAAGTCCGCAGGAAATATAAATCTGTCTACCTTAACAAGTACATCCTCCACAACTCCCTGCAGCATTGTAATCGATCCATTTTCCAGCTGCAATGTCATCTTGGTGGGCTTCGGGTCTCCTAGTCTCACCTTCTGGAAAATGAATAAGGGCATCAAGTTGATACTTGCTCCTAAGTCACACAATGCATTTGAGATTTTGAGATTCCCAATCTGACATGGGATCGTAAAACTTCCCCTATCCTTCAATTTTGGTGGGAGTTTATTACTGATGATTCCAGAGCATTCCTCTGTTAGCGCCACCACTTCATTCTCGCCTAGCTTCCTCTTTCCTGCAAGTAATTCCTTGAAAAATTTTGCATAAGTCGGCATTTCCTGTAAAGCTTCAACCAAAGGTAAATTAAATTCCAACTTCTTAAAAATTTCAAGAAATTTAGAATGCTTCTGATCCATTTTCTCTTTTTTCAACCTCTGTGGAAAAGGTAATTTTGGAACATAAGTTCTCACTGGTTCAGAAGTATCCTTACCTTGTTCAGCATTAGCAGTAGGAGGAAATTTTCAGAATTATTAAAATTTTCAGAAATTGAATCGGGGTTGCTTACCTCTTTCGATTCATCACTTACCTGTGGAGATGGAGGTTGACCCTTGGCCTCAGAATTTAGCATCCCATCTATCTACCACTTCTCAATGTAACTGATTTGGCAGTCTCCCTCGAGTTGTAATTTGGGTTCTGTTTGGTAGTACTAGGAAGACTACTGGAAGGCCTCTCTTGCCTTTCCCGACTCATCTGAGCCACCTGGTTACCTAAATCTCTGCAATATGCCTCAGTATCTGTAAGTATGGATGAGGTCTCTGAAAGCTTAGTTGAAATATCCTTTAATAAATTTAGCATGTTCTCATCTTGCTTCAGAGGTGGAGGCGGTAATGCTAGAGGCTGATTATAAGAAAGAGCTGGAGCCTTACCCAACCCCTGGTTCTGGTGCTTAGAATGAAAATCGGAAGGGGGTCTCAACTTTTTTTGGTTATTAGCATATGACATATTAGGGTGTTGATACCTTTTTCTGTAATTTGAGTAATTATTGTACGAAAGATTATAAGAATTGGAATTATTGTACCTGAAATTTCCTCTCGCATAGTTCGCACTCTCAGATCCATCTTGGGAAAATGGCTCACTTCTTTGACATTCTTGGCTTGGATGATTTCCTCCACAGCTCACACATAGCACCGCCAGTTGTAACTCGAGTGAGTTCAACTTGGCCATCAGTACGTCCATCTTTCGGCTCATGTCATCCATGGTGGGATTATGCTCTGTTGCAGAAGCCATATGAATGTCTCTCCGATTTGGAAACTCTTCCTGCCATATAGAACTTTTCCTTGCACTTCTTCATGTAATTCCTCCGCACGTGCAGCTGACTTTTTGATGATGTCACCACCTGTAAAATAATCAATTTTTGCACGATTAGCAGGAGTCAAACCGTGATAAAAAATACTTACCTGATCGAACTGCGGTATGTAGTGTTGGGGGCACTTTCTCAGAAGCTGTTGAAATCGAGCCCGTGCTTCATTCATTCGTTCTATTTCGAATTGAAGGAAAGCATTAATCTCATTTTTGAGCTGGACCATTTTGGAGGGAGGAAAATAGTAGAAGAGGAATTGATCCTCTATCTCATTCCATGACGATACAGTGCCCGGCCGAAGTGACTCATGCCACTCGATCGCTCCTCCATTCAAAGAGAATGGAAACAATTTTAACCTTATGACATCTTATGGTACTCCGTTCATTTTTACAGTATCGGACACACTTAAGAACCGATTCAGATGATCGTTGGGGTTTTCTAAAAGACCTCCACTGAACTGGCCATTTTTCTGCACCAACTGGATCATGCTTGTCTTTATCTCAAAATTGTTGGCATTTATGGCTAGAATCACCACTCCAGCTAGGTTTCTCGGTCAGTGAGGGGCCATCAAATATGCCATGGCTCGATCATCTCTGATAAGCTGCCTGTTATTAAGCCTATTTTCTTGCTCCATCACCTCCCTCTCTAGCCTTTGCATCAACTCAACTTCCCGTGCATCTCGAGCTGCACGTTCTGCTTCAAACTGCGTGCTCTCTTGTCTCAAATGTTCCACCTCAGCTCTCAAACCTGCTTCATCCATGTTAGCAACTGCATTTCTCCTAGCTCTTTGGTTCCTGTGAAAAGTATGCTCAATTTCGGGTCAAATACCAAATAATTGGAATCAATTTCAGTAGAACGAGTATGCATATATCGAAGAAAAACTCAGAGAAGTAGACACCCAAATGTAAATAAATAAAATAATTAAGTAAATATTAACAAGTACTAATAAAAATATACAAAATAGTACAATGCTCAAATCAGAAAATTGACCGTTGGTTCGATGTCGTAGGAAATTACTTTCCCCGGTAACGGTGACAAAAACTTGACACGCCTCTGGTGGTAGTTGAGAACTAATACCAAAGCGCTCACTAAAGGGCAGTGTACCCTATCGCTGTCAAGTAATAATATCTAGTAAAGTCCAGGTGTCAATCCACGGGAAAGTATCTACAATCACCGAACTAATAGGTTTCCTAACGTGTCTGAACGAATCCAAAAGGGTATAAAGTGCTGGAAAATAAATTGCAAAAAATTAAAATCCTAATTACGTATACAATAATCTTTCTCCTATCTTGATTTGTATTGACTGTCACTATTATCTTACGACAGTTTAAAGTGGCTTCTGAATGAAATGCTGGGATGGCACCTTAAGCGAAAAATCAATCAATAGAATAAGAATTAAAAGCAAACCCTAACTCATGCAAATGTGTTAACAAATTCTAGCGTATCCACAGATCGCGGTTCGGTGTTAATTCGTTAAAACCTTTTTAGGAGGTGAACTAGTTCTGGAGACTCAGAAATTACTGACCCGTAAGTTTCGCGGAGTTATCAATTTCCAATGATTTCCTAGGGTTTAGTCTAGGTAAGGTCAAGTATATGTGTCTGACTAGATACGGATCTCATGAGACCAAAATAGCAACACAAAGCATGCAATTAACATTCACAATCAAAAACCCTAATCTATCAAATGAAACCCTAACAAAAAGCGATGGAACGATATAATGGAAATCAATCAACCAAGCTTAGTGAAGAAACCCTAATTCGCAAAATAAAAAGAGTAAGGAGAAACTTATTCTGATTAAATTACAAACCGTTTTCAATATAACACTTGTATTGATGATGAACATTATAGAAAATCCAACCTGATGGTGAACAATCACAAACGGGAAAGATCAACAGTAAACAAATCCGTAAGACAATCGCCAATCGGTGTACAAAACCTCTCGGGGAGTTGTAGCTCTCATGAGAGTTAAGAGTTGTTGAAAGATAACCCTAAAAACTATTACAAATTGAGTATTTATATGTTTCTCAGCTAACCTAACAACAAATAGGACTAAACAGGAAAAGAAAATATCAAAATCAAACTTTAAAATTTATTGTCGATGGCTGGCTCGACGAGCTGCGTGTCTGGCTCGCCGAGCCAGCTGTTTTAAAAATCCCTACTTGTGCTCGCGTAACTGGCTCGACGAGCCAGACATCAAGCCAAGTGTTCTATCAAGCTCTCTCCTTGCTTGTGTCTCTGGCTCATCGAGCCAGCTGCAGTCCACCTCCAGCCAGCTGTATTTTCTTCCTTCTTCGCTCCCCATCTTCTCTTGGTCATAACTTCTTCACCCGATCTCCGAATTTCACAATCTTAGATTCGTCGAAAAGCTCACAACACGAACTTGATCTTTCCTTCAATGTCAATGACCACAATCAGCCTCAAAATGCCCCGAAAATTGATCCAAAGGTCTGATCCCATTCTAGCTCCAAAAATCTGACTTTAACCCCGTTTCTTACTTGCAATCCACTTGGGCTTCAAACCTTGCACATTCTAACTCACAAAACGGGTCAAGCTATACAAGTCCTCGGCCTTAATGGCGTTGGACTAAAGGAAAAATCAAAATAAAGATAAAATACAGATAAAATGACCAAGATAACAGAAAAACCAAAATAAACTAAAAACCTAGAAATGCATGAAAAACACTATGAAAAAGCCATAAACCAAACGAATAATCCATCATTAGAGTGTCAATAATACCTAGAAGATAAGGTCTAAATCAGCCTTATCATGTCTTACCAAGATCCAATCCTCTCCTTGAAAGGTTGCATTTTATAAGGTTCAATCCTCTCTTCGAATGATTGAATCTCTTCATTCCAAAACCCAGTCCTCTCCATGAAAGATTTTGTTTTCCAAAGTTTAATCCTCTCTCCGAATGATTGAACTGCTTAACCCAAGCCTCTCCTTGAAAGACTGTGGCTTTTTTACAAAATTCAATCCTCTCTTTGAATGATTGAATCTCTTCATTTCAAAACGTAGTCCTCTCCTTCAAAGATTGTGTTTTCCAAAGTTTAATCCTCTCTCAGAATGATTGAATATCTTTATTCCAAAACCCAATCCTCTCCTTGAAAGATTCTATTTTTTCCAAAATTCAATCCTCTCCCTGAATGATTGAACCACTTAAGCCAATCCTCTCCTTGAAATATTGTGTTTTCCAATGTTCAATCCTCTCTCTGAACGATTGAACTACTCAAACCAATCCTCTCCTTGAAAGATTGTGTTTTTTTCAGAATTGAATCCTCTCTGAATGATTGAATCTCTTCATTTTAGAACTTAGTCCTCTTCTTAAAAGATTTTGTTTTCCAAAGTTCAATCCTCTCTCTGGATGATTGAATCTCTTAATTTCAAAATCCAATCCTCTCCTTGAAAGATTGTGTTTTTAAAAAAATGAAATCCACTCCCTGAATGACTGAACCACTTAACCCAATCCTCTCCTCAAAGGATTGTGTTTCTCCAAAGTTCAATCCTCTCTCCGAATGATTGAATCTCTAAATTTCAGATCCCAATCTTCTCTTCAACTTATTTGACATTCAATTCCCTCTCTGATTGATTAAATTTCTCAATTTTAGAGTCCGATTCCTTCTTTTGTGGGTGGCGTTTCTTTTCCCTCATTATCATTCCTCATTCATACATTTTGCATTATAGTTTCATCATTAATCGAAGGGGTAAAATTTTTTGTCTCCAAAATAATCGATTAAGTGATGAAAGCATTAGAACATCACATCATTGCATGGATACATGTTTGATAGACGAGTCTAGGGGCAAAACTTGTACTAAGATCTGCATTCTAGCAAACGATTACACTTTCAAGGTGGTTTCATATCTACAAGATCGATGAATTTGAATAGTCCATGTTCAAATCACACTTCAGGATTCAAGACAATCTATATTAAAGCTACCTCGAGATTAGGGCAATTTATGTCAAAGCAGCTTCTGAGTCTTCAAACGAATCCTCCAATGGATCAAACCCTAAAGGTTTGACATTTAGGTAAGTATTCCCCACTCTCACTATCGTGTTCCTATATTCAGCCAATGAATCTAGTCACACAAGGAGCAATTGTGAGCATGGGATTTTTTCCTGGGGTTATGATGAAACCGGCATTCGCCGATACCTTTTTATGCTTTCGTATTCACTCAAGTTGATTAAGACAGAAATTTGAGAACTCCGATATCCAAACCATAAAGACCCGAATCAAGTGTTTATCGAGCGATTTTATCGGGCCAAATCTCACCATTGGCATGTTGGCCTAAGGGCCAATTGGACCCAAGCCCATCCCTTAAGCCCACACACCCATGGTCCAAATGCCTAAATAAAATGAATATCTCTTTTTATGACATAAAAATGAAAATGCAAATCTAATATTTGGACCAATAAAAGAAGAAATAAGAAATCAAAATAAGAGGATAATAAAAATATAAGATTTTGACCACCTTTGCACCAAAAAGGAAGGGGGGAAAGGAGAAAGAGAATTGGAACCCATGCCATATTAGGAGAGACCAACTTTTTGGTCAATAAGAACCAAAAATTCTGCACTTGAGGAGGATCCCACATTTTTTACAAGAGGAAAAAACATAAAATCTGCACCTTTTCTCTCTTCTCTTAACACTCATTTTCACCTCCTTCCTTCATCTTCCATCTTCATCTTTAAATTTTGGATCATCATCTTCTTCAAGCTTCATCTCCTCTCTTTCTAACTTCATTTTTGCCTTGATCTTTACCTTAAAATCTTCATCTTTCTTATCTTACTTTACAAGAAACACAAACTCAAAAAGCTTCATTTTTCTTTAAGAAAACTCATCAAGAACAAACCACCTCTAAAAAACCAAAGTAAGGGATTTAAGCCAAAAATCTTCTTGCTTTGAATTTTTCACTATCATTTACGTAAGGAAATGTTTAGTTCAGGTGTTCGGGTCTTGGAGGAGATAAATCGGATCTCACTACATGGCATTAAGGTAATCTGGGGCCCTAAACTTACGTATGTGCCATGTTTGTAGTTTGTATTTGCATGTGTTAGGTTGAGTTTCATGTTTTCATGAGTAAAGTGTAAAGTGAACTAAAAATTGGACTTTGGTCGGGAAAATGTAAAGTACTCTGGGAAACATAATAAAATTTCACCTTTGTAACACTATGGACTTCCTCGACTATTTGGAGTTGCTAAGAACAAAATGGGACCCAAAATGGACTATATCGGACAAAAATCAAACTAAAACGGACCTAAAGGAAACATTTGCATTTCTCAGACTCAAGGACTTAAAAATATGAATTTTGGTGCTAAAATCTTATTTTGACTCATAAAATATGTTTAAAATTGAAATCTCGGAAATCGTGGAGTAATTTTGTGTTCCCAACCAAAGTTTTCAACTAAAAACAGACCTAAAATTTGCCGCATTCCAGGGAACTCACTGAGTTTCAGTGATGAAACATGCCTTGTTCCCAGAATATGCCGATGTGTTTTGCCACTGGAACTTAGACTCAAAGTCTTTTCCAGGAACACACCTAGTTTTAGTGATAAACACATCGTGTTCCCAGAACATGCTGACGTTTTACCACTGGAACTCAAGCTCAAAGATCTCCCTTAAAACACATCGAGTTTCAATGACAAACACGTCTTGTTCCCAAAACACACCGATGTGTTTATCACTGAAACTCCAAGCTAAAATGCATTCTAAAACTCGTCATGTTCTTGCATAACACACCATTTTCTTGACCTATAATGGCCTTTCTACTTTGATCTTTCAAAGGCGATTCCACTTTATTTTTCATCCAAACAAATAACGTTGTTCTCAAAAAGCTGTTGACAAAAATCATAGAATCATGCATGTTCTTGAGCTTGCTTTCTTTGTCATTCATTTACATACTTATTCTCTTGATGTGTAATCGATGGGTGCTAATAAATGAACGCATTATATACGTGTATGTGTAACCTAGATTTAATTCTATAAATGTACATTGTTTTCCAGAAAACCGAGTAAAGAAGCTAGGCTTAGGGGCCGCTAATACCATTCAATGAAGGGAAGTGACTCCCGGATATCCAACCCATAAAAATGCATGCTCATTACTAAAATCGAGCCAAAAATATTTTGAAATACCAATCACCACAATCTCATTTGAAAATGACAAAAAGTGTTTTCGGGCCGTCACGAGACAATCTTTTGGCCTAAACCATTTCGATTCAACTAACAGAGTTAGATCAAATGTCTCTTCTAAATAAATAACCTTGAGCTATCGTATCTCCCCCTTCTTAATGAATTTCCATTTCAAGCATGATATTGTGTGCAATGTGTTTAATTCCTAGCTATTATGCATGTATTTATGATGTATGATCCCCCAATCCCCAATTCAACAAATGTACCCCGTAGTATAGCATGTGTGAATGGTTTGTAATGGTGTGTATATTTTACCGCTTTCTCTATCGCTTTTGTGTGCCCATTCATGTTAAAATTCAAAATAAAATCTCTTTTCCAAATAAAAATACTTTCTTTTTAAAATGTTGTCGATTTCTTAAAGGTCTTTTGAAAGAGGATAAGTAAATGTCTTGTCCGTACCCGATCTCTGGATCACGATTTTGGATTTGAACTTAGGATCCAAGAAATAATGTAAATTAATTTTCGGTAGAACTTAGAACCCGGTTGCGACTCCAAATATCTTTTTTAGAGATTCGAATTTGAATTTCTTCTAAAGCATGTTTTCGTACCTTAACTTGGGATTTCAAACTAAAACTCCTAAGCCAGCATTCACATACGTGTTTTGCCTAAAAGGTTCTTTCTCCGAAAACCTTAAAGTCGCTTTTAAGGCAAAAGGTGTTTTGGAAAGAATTATTTCATTCGCTTAGGAAACATTTTTACGTTCATTATATTTTTATTAAGTCAAAAAGACTCGTTTTCCTTCAAACTTTAATTTTTCTAAAAGTGATTTGGCTTTCTTGAAATAGGTCGCTCGCTCACAATAGCCATACATTTCTCAGTCCTAATTATCGAGGGGCCCAGTGATATCTCTCTTGAATAAGAGGGATAAATTCCATCTTGATCACTCATATCTCACTACATGATTCCTATCATGTCCAATCACAATCTTTATGATCATCCGATTAAAGATAACATTTGATTGGATCAAAATATGATATTTATCATGTTGAGAACCATGGTGATCTCCGATAAGAGGATTTAAATACACAAATATTAGAGATGTACTTATGACTTAGATCCAGGAAGTAATCTCTAAGTGGGTCAATCCAATATTTATTCTAAACAAATACATATGAACTTGATATGTATCTCGTATACATATTCATCCAATGATTATCTATCAAAACTTCATATTAATCTTAATTTCATTGTCATTCTGATGACAATGACTGATTATGAATATTTAGAATAATAACAAATATTATTCAAGGATATTACTATATATAATAAACATGCAAAACTATATAGTAACAACATCAACTAATATAAAATGTTACATCCATAGAATATGCTTAGGGCACTATTACTAACAATCTCCCACTTACCCTAGGCCATATCAATGTATCTAATACCCAATGACCTAGTATGACGATCATACTTAGCTTGTGGTGGAGCTTTAGTAAGTGGATTGGCAACATTGTCATCAGTAGAAACTCTAGAAATCTTAACATCACCCCTCTCAATGATTTCTCGAATGAGATGATAACATCTAATAATGTGTATGGAACGATGGTATGATCTAGGTTCCTTAGCTTGTGCAATAGCACTATTATTGTCACAATAGATGTCAATAGGGTTGATGATGCTAGGGACCACTCCAAGATCAGAGATAAACTTCTTGATCGAACATCTGATGTTGCTATGTATTCAGCTTTAGTTGTAGAATCTACAATAATGCTTTGCTTTGAACTTTTCTAGCTTATAGCACCGCCATTTAAATAAAACACAAATCAAGAATGCGATCTAAAGTTATCTTTGTCTGTTTGGAAGCTTGTATCGGTGTAACCATTTACAATAAGATCTTCTTCCAAACCTCCATACACTAAGAATATATCTTTAGTTCTTCTCAAAAACTTAAGTATGTTCCTAATTGCTATCCAGTGACTCTCACCTGGATCCAACTGGTATCTTCTTATTGCACTTAAAGCATAAGATGCATCTGGTCTAGTACATATCATGGCATACATGATAGATCCTATAGCCAAGGCAAAAGGAATCTTAGTTATGCGCTCTCGCTCATCTTGTGTGCTTGGGCACTGAGTCTTGCTAAGAGTGATTCCATGAGACATAGGCAAAAATCCCCTTTTTAATTCTTGCATATTGAACCTATTCAATACTTTGTCTATATAGGTACTTTGACTTAGAGCTATGATCCTTTTAGACCTATCTCTATAGATCCTAATTCCAAGGATATAGGCTGCTTCACCTAAGTCTTTCATAGAAAAACATTTCCCTAACCAAGACTTGACAATCTGTAAGAGAAGGATGTCATTTCCTATAAGCAATATGCCATCAACATAAGACTAAAAAAATGATTGCGCTTCCACTGACCTTTTTTCATACACAGGGTTCATCTTCATTTTTTATGAATCCAAACTGTTTAATTGCTTCATCAAAATAAAGATTCCAACTCTAAAAAGCTTGCTCTAATCCATAAATGGACCTCTAAAGCTTGTATACTTTACCAAAATTCTTAGGTTTTATAAAACCTTCAGGTTGTGTCATGTACACATCCTCAAGCAGGTTTCCATTAGGGAAAGCTATTTTGACATCCATTTGCTAAATTTCATAATCATGAAATACAGAAATGGCAAGGAGAATTCTTATGGATTTGAGCATAGCTACGGGTGAAAAGGTCTCATCATAGTCTATACCATGAACTTGTTTAAAACCTTTTGCTACTAGCCTTGCTTTATAAGTATGCACATTGCCATCTATGTCAGTTTTCTTCTTGAAAACCCATTTACACCCAATGGTTTTTGTTCCTTCAGGTGGATCAATCAAGTTCCAAACTTGATTATCATGCATGGATTACATCTCAAATTTCATGGCCTCTAACCATTTATCAGAGTCTCGATCCATCATAGCCTCTTGATAGGTTGTGGGTTCATTTTGATCCACTAACAATACGTCATTGTTATCAGTCACAAGAAATCCAAATCTTTGTGGCTCATGATGCATCCTATCAGATCGGTGTTGGACTGTGTAACAATAGGTG
>CAOJCR014171297.1:0-11221 GCA_948330485.1 Euphorbia neoarborescens | reverse complement strand
ACTTAAAAAGGCAAACATTAATTAATCTAATTTTAATGTTGTTGGTGAATTTGTTGGCTGACTTAACCAAGACCCTCAATAACACATTAATGGCCCAAGCTGAGCTTGTTATGTAAAACCATTAATGTTTATTAGGTAGGGTTAACAACCCGATCTATGCACTATAGACTCTTGGTTTGAAAGGTTTATGGCACATTACCTTTCTGTGCTCGGGCCAGGGGTACACTAGCAACTCACAGGATCAGAAACCACAATTCACACGATTGTCATATCAAACTTATGAACTTGTATGTCTAGACCAATTGCGATGTGGATGGCTAAGCTCTTTCCACATGGCAATTCTCATAAGATACAATTCATAATTCAACATCCAATCACCTTACGTAAGACCAGTCTAATTCAAGTAGTTGGCTAAGCACTGTCTACTTGAACTGTCTGTCAAAGGTCCAGGTTATAAATTTGGGAAGCACTTTTGAGCGATCCCGTATTTAAGTTTATATTCATTTTATGGTCAATGGCTTAGCATGAATAATCGCGGGCTTTGATCATGTAAAGAAAACTATTAAACCATTCATACATGCATAACATACATCATGAAAATGCAAGGTAGTCTATAGGTCTATAATACAGGCTAACGAAAAACTAATAGTTACACTATTACAATTGTTCATCTTCAGTCTGCAATTTGCTCGGGCTCACCATTTGCTTCTGCCTTGGGCTTGCTCCATGGGCTCCCACCATTTGGCTTGATTACAATTTAACAACTAACTTAAACTAAGCTAACTGATTAAATTAAATACATCAAAATATAATAACACGCAGGGTATATAAAACCAAATTAAAACAAATTACAACCGAGCTTCGTTTTAGGCCCATATACACCTATAACACCCAAATACAAACAAGTACCTGTCGTGCACATACATACATATCATGATGCATGTCAATGGAAAATAATTCTAAACATTTGAAGATTAATTATATCGAGTCGTCAATTGATAGTCGCCAGTCTTAGCTATTACGGTATATTATAATTTGGAGACCCATTGAAAATTAATTCACTGCTCCCACTCAAATTCAGAATCTCGTAATCCTAAAACAATAGTCGTCCAATCACAACCTGCACCATGGGCTATTGGACCAACTATCAGTCTATATTTAATTTAACTATTAACAATAAATAAATTAAATATGCATGTCAATATTATATGAATTATATAACAAATAACAGTTTTATTAATTTTATACACATTAAAATTAAACTAAATAAAATATGTATTGGACCGATCCAATTTAAATTAAACCCGCTAAACACGAAATTGGATAGACCCGTATACCGAACAACCAAAGCACCCCAGGACTCGACCGTGGTAGGTTGCCACTGGGCGGCAGTCCCCACCCTGGCGACAGCAGCAGCCAACGCCGGCTATCAAGCAGTCGGAAGGCTGCTGCTGCCGCTGGGCAGCTGCCAGCTGCCCTTCCGACAGCCATGCCTGCTGTCGCAACAGGTAGCACCGATGCTACCTACCGACGGCAGGCTCCCCAGTGCCGCCAGCTGCAGCAGTGCTCGATTTTCAGATTAAATTTTCGTAATTAAATAAAATCAAACAGCAAAAATTCAGCACACCAAAAATTAAGTAATTAACAATAAAATTAACAAGCATGCCAAATTAAAGCCACAAATCCTAGAAATTGGGAAAAAATATTAAAACCTTAATTCGATCACCGGAACCCTAATTCACCAATTAACTATACCAAATCCGCCAATCAATTTACGAATTGAAATTAACAATTCACAATTCACCAAAATCAATTACGGATATCAATAATCAATTCCGAATCAATTTCAAAACAATAAATTCAAATCTATTTTGAAGGAATCAAACCGTAACCACGGCTCTGATACCACTGTTTGGGGCAGATGGCCTGGAAACCTAATCGATGCAGTGGAAGCCTTTTAAAAATTTCCAAAGCCGATCCCCAGGAGACCGTTTGGTCAATTCCATCAGAATAAACTTCCAATTTATTAATTGAAACTACCTAGGGTTCCTGAAACCTACAAGAAGGGATTAGGTTTACCTCGAGTCGAGATCTGCTGGATCAATTTCAATCCGTCCACAGAGTAATACACGGCTACTCTGGGTCTCGTGAACCCGTACTAGCGGAGTCCTTCCCGATCGATGAACTGAAATGGAATAGAGCCGGAAGCCGAAAGAATTTTCTCTCATCCTCTCCCTCTCTCTTTTTCGTGACTTGCTATCTAAGGGGGCTAGGGTTTTAATTCTTATTAAATCCCTTATATATCAACTAAGGAAACCCTAGCCCTGTGTCTTTGTCAAAAATGCAGATGGGCTTTCCCCAGTCCAATTATTTTGTTCGGTCCAATTAAAATTCATTGAACCAAAATAATTGTTCCGCTTCAATTTAAATTAAATCCATATATTATATTTTAATTATTCAATTTCACCGATTCGTTAAAGTGATCAATTAATTTAAATTATGAATTTACTTAATTAAAATATGTCAACTACATAATTGAATTTATACAAAATTCAATTAATTCTAACTGCACATATAACTAATTAGATACCATTCATAATAAATTAATTTAATTAAAATTTTATGTAATTTATTTAATTAAAATATTCGCCATGTATAATTTAATTAATTATCAATTAATTAATTAACACATGTGAAATTACTAATTAAATAATTTAGATTTAATTAACTATTAATTAAATCAAATATGATTTCTTCAATCTATATTTATTTAATTAATACCAATTAGGCTATACAGACCAGACTATTCACAGCTAGTATCCTTTGCGCAAGATCCTTGTGAGACTGTCTTTATGTTGGCAGCAGGACTCAATCCTGCAGACTATTAGTGGGTTCTAGCAAACGCACAATAGCCCCCAATTAAGACAGCTAGCAGTATCTCAAGTTGAGATTAACTATCCTGGGAGCTGTTCAGTTGTGTTATCCTTTACCAACTATTCATCTGAAGATATGTGTATAGTAAGGGACATGGAATCGTCACCCCACACTACTAAATCTTCCTTGATCTAGATTAGACTCTCGAGGCGAATGAGTACTCAACTCATTTGGGTGCGGCCGCACACTCTCAGTCCTAATCCATCAAGTAGCCGGTGATATCATCTCAGTCGTAATTGTGTGGTAATTCCATCGACACATAACCATCACTCACATGTTCACTGGCACATCCCATCTTACCCGTATTTGTATCATGTTACAGATATGTTAGATGTATGTCAAAGTGTATTAGATTCCATGCAGTGATGAAATGCTCTCAGGTCTAAGGATAAAGAAGCCCTACCCAAGAAACACAGCAATGACAACTTCACCATTTATTGTTTCCTATGTGGATTTGTTCAGTACCATGTGGGGTCCACATCCACCCGCATCCTTGTTTACCTCATAATCAACTGATGCACAGGTTTTTTGTTCTATTCATTCCCATGACCTAGAACAAACCTTGGACTTAGTGTTTATGATTAACAATCAATGGATTCTCTATTTATTATCTAGCACAAGATATAATCAAATAGATTATTGCCTTTATTTCATAACACTTAATGTATATTGATACAAATTAAATAATTGAAAGTACAATATACAAAAGAAAAATTTCCTACAGATTAGGGTACACCAACAATTTATTGATATTTGATTGTTTCTTATGTGAACCTTGGTTTAAATACTAGATATGCATTTAGAAGTTAACCATCCCCAGTGTATATAGGATTAGCATGGGTATTGATGTTGTTTATGGTGGTAGGATGTGATAATGACATTGGTATTGTGCCTGAATGGGATTAGGGTTAATTATACCTAATCCTATGTTTAATCATCGTAATAACCAAAGGGTGAACTTTATTCTTGCACATAAATATTGATAAATTGATCATGAATGTAATATATGGAAAATGTAAATGACAAGTAATCATTGATAGAAAGAATGGAAGGCATTAGAAGTAATTCTATGTGTCCCTTGATTTGATGTAGGATTCACCCTAAACTAATCAAGTTAGGATTACCATAAACAGAAAATAAAAATGTCTAACCTATTGTGTACATCTTTCCTCGTAGGATCGATACTCGGGCCTAAAAAATCCATTTTATACTACTTTTTCGACCCGTGTACTTGTGGTATTGTGTGATTATTGTGTTGTAATTATTATTAATACACCAATATGCTAAGCCATAACCATGTTGCGAACACCGAGAAAAATCGCACCAGGTATATTATTTGTTTTTAGGTGATTTTATGTGTCTATAGGTCTTTTACAAAGCTTTGGTTGTATTTTATTTATTTTTGAAAATATACCCTACGTGGTACTATTTTGATATAATTTAATTTAATTAGTTAGTTTAGTTATAAATTAATAATTGGAATTAATTCATCAACCCAAATGATGGGAGGCCATAGAGCAAGCCCAAGGAGCAGAAGCAGATGGAGAGCCTAGATAAAATTAAAGCCGAAGATAATTAAGAATTGTAATAGTTAGCTATTAGTTTTTCATTAGTTTGTAAAATGGGCCTATAGATCACCTTGCATTTGCATGATGTTTGTTTTGCATGTTTGTATGGTTTAAATAGTATTTCAAGCATGTTTCAAAATCCACAATTATGTATGCTAAGCTGTTGATATTTTATTAAAATGAATCTAAAATTTAAATATGGGGTGGCTCAAAAATGCTTTTGAAATTCACAGCCAAAACATGTTCTTGACAACTCAAGTAGAGAGAGCTTCTGCCAACTACTTGAATTGATCATGGTTGATGTAAGGTGATTGGATACCAATTAGTGAATATTGTCTTAATGAGAATTATTTTGTAGAAAATCTATAGCGAACCACATCATAATTGGTCAAGGCAAACAAGTTCATTATTTAGATATGGCAATAGAGTGAATTGTGGTTTTTGATCCTGCGGGTTGCTACTAATCTTTGCCCGAGCATAGAAGGGTAATGTGCTATGAACCCTTCAAACAAGGAGTAGTGTATGGATCGGGTTGTTAACCCTACATAACAAAGTATAATGGTTTTGCAAAATAACCTTATCTTAGGCCATTATAGATTTGTTAAGGGTCTTGGTCAAGTCACCTAAATTTAATCACCAAGGATATTAAAATTAGATTAATTAATGTTTTGGCTTTTAAGCCCTTTATTTAACTTATGTTTACTTTCTTTCTCTGTAGTTCTTTTTCAAAGATTTGGTAAGAGTTTTCTGTTAGAATCGCTACAAACAACACATTTGGAAAAGGAGAAGGCATTTGGCAATGGTATGAAAACTACTACCAAACCGATCAACTAGGGCAGTGTACTATTCCTTGTCAAGAAATAAATCCTGGTTAAGCACATGTATCAATCCCACATGAAAGTACCTACATCCACCGAACTACTAGGGTTCCTAACATGTTTAAAAGGTAAAATTGAAGTGATGAAAACTTGAAATTAAATCTAAACTAAAGTGAAGTACAAGTGATGTTTTTCCTATCTTGATTTGTACCGATTTTAATTTATCTTTCAAGGTTGTTTACCCGAATTCTGAATAATTAATTGGGGTGACACTTAACCTGAAATTCGATTGATCATAAAAGACTCGACTTAAAACCCTTATTCAAGCAAATATGAATGCAATGATAGCGTATCTAAAGGTCTTGGCTTATCCCTAGTTTGGTAATCCTTTTGCCGAGCAAACTAGTACTAGAGGTCCAAAAATTACTTTCTTGTAAGCTTTATGGAGTTGTCAGCTCCAATATTTCCCACAGTTTAATCAAGGTAGGGTCATGTGTATGTTCCTGACTAATTGATACAGATCTCGCGAGACTAAAATTACAAACAAATAAACAAGCAACTCAGATTCACATAAAAAATCTGAAGTAAACAAACTGACTCTTACGAAAGTGATCGAATGATGTAATGAAATTCAATTATGCAAAGTTGGTGAAGAATCAAACCAATTAACAATTAAAGAAAGTAAGAAAACTTATTCCATTTAATCCAAAACCACATTCAAAAGTAGACTTGCGTAAAGATGAACGTTATAGAAAAACCGTAGAAAGTAATCGCAAAAGGGAAAGTTAATGACAGTAAACACATAACCAAAATCGAACAACAAATTGCCTAATAAAACCTTTCGTCGAGTTATACGCTCTAGCAAGAGTTTGGAGCTTCAAAAGATACTAAAAAGTAAAACCTAAACTACTTAAATAGTGCTGTTGAAAGATAAAGTAAAACCTAAAATCATTTAAGAAAAATATCCAAAACTCACCGTGTAACATCCCAACACGCCGAGTTTTAATGTTCCATCACACAACAACACGCCGAGTTACACCAACTCACTGGCGTGTTACATTCTGGAAAACCAAGCCTTTCTTTTATTGTATTGCAGTGTATCGTGTTTTGTGTGCCGCGCCGGTGTGTTTCCTTCTACCAACTTCAAGTTGCTTTTTCCTTTTCCATGCTACACGTCGAGTTCTGGGCCCATAAAACAAGATCTTTAATCTTCCTTCAATGTCCCTTCTAAATTCTAATTCCAACTCTGTCAAATTTGGCTCCAAAGATCTGATCCATTGTATGCACCATCATTGGCCCCATTTCTAATTTCCCTTATCTCAGATTTCACTCCCCTGTACTTTTCAGCTCAAGAAACAGGTCGAGATATACATGTCCTTAGTCTTAACGACCTCAGACTAAAGAAAGATCAAATTAAACATAAAATAACCAAATAATATACACAAAACGCAAATGAAATCAGAAACCAAAAAATGCATGAAATGCAACACAAGAGTGCCAAAAACCAATTAAATTGCCTATCATTTAGATTCCATAATGCTTAGAATATAAGGTCTAAACTGACCTTATCAATTACATCACACTTAGAACTCTGCTTGTCCTCTTGCAAATAACGTGAAATCCGAAATAAAATATAAGTTTTCACCTGCAAATCCAACTAGGATTTGACTATAGTAGCTCATCATTCCAGGCATGCAAGAGGACTCAAGACAACAGAAACAAACATAGGTACTTATGTACCATATATCCAAACCAATCAAACGAGGAGGAACGGCTAGAACTTATGGAACTAAGAAATTCACCACACTAGATTTCACTCAATTCGCTCACAATTCAGGGCGGAATTTTGAAATACAATCAACAATGCAAAGAATGCATCATATATTGAACTAATGGCAATCTCGGTGCAGTCATTGGTTAATGGGGAAAATCAGAGAACCTAGAGAACATAGGGGCTTGTAATGTTAAAGACTACGAGTTAGGTGTGTTAAAAGTTATTTTAGTCTACCATTCCTTTTTTTAAAGTTTCAAGATCATAATTTGGTCATACACGGGTGTAAATAAGAGTAAGCATTGAATCACTAAGTTCTAATTTTTCTTTTTAGCAACTAGTTATAAGAAAAGGAGGTGAAAAGAAAATAGGAGGAAACACCCTACACTTATTCATAAACATATACGATGAACTTGGATAAAAGAATGAAGAAAGTCCGAATCCAAAAATATCACAAAGATACACAATGGGAAATAAAGTTCCTTCGATCTTCAAGAAAAAGAAATAAGTCCTTTGAACCCCGAAGTACACAAGATTAAATTTTGGAACCCACCCCGAAATACAGAGGACTAGTTGCCATTATTACACATTTGTTTTCAATCAAACACAAGTGATCAATGTTTTAGATAGTGATGACCGCACCCCAGAACGTTGAATTGAAGAACTTTAACCAAATAAAACTTTAAATAAAGGAGAGGTTGGGTTGATGTAAAGTTAATATGATGGGATTTTGGCGTGTAGCTTTATGGTGTATGCCCTGTAATATGGCTATAAAAGAAAGGGTTCAAGCTCAAAATAGGGTGTTCTACAGGCTAATTAGTATTTGGGTTCAAAAGGGTTAAAATCAAAGAAAAGTGCTCTACGTGTGAGCATGTGGTTAAACCTAAGGCTCTCCACATATTAAGCTTGGTATGCCAAGTGCAAAACTAAACTGAGTTCTATATTATAGTGCACTATGCATGATTGTCTCTCACAAAAGTTTGGGAACCGACATGAAATGGTTCCTTAGCTAGAAAGTCCTCACTTTATAGTTCAAGAGAGTAACACAAATTTTTGCTTTGTTTGCTTTTCTCTTCCTAAGTTCCTAGCCAGTATTTGAGTTCAAACATAGAAACAAAAGTAGATTTTGAACCACTATATGTACTCATCCTATTGTTTTCATGCAACAAACATTGTTAAAAACGACTACCAAGCAAAAATAGGCTAATTCCTCATAACCTTATTCCAACATTCCAAGTTATCAACTTCAAAAACAAGCAACAAAGTTCAACTTCGGGGATAGCTATGCTATCATGGATATCCAATTCAAAATAAGTCAACCAGTATTATGGCATTCAACATACACAAAACCACAAAACATGCACAATCAAAACAAAGAAACCAAAATCAAACCAAAATAAAAGAAACCAAAATCAAACCAAAAACTCCCAATAAAATCCAAACTATATACAAACATCAGCAAAATCAATCATCAAACACCAGCAACTATCAGCACTCCGACTAGCATGCACGAATGGAAAATAAAATACATAAAAAGAAAAGGGAGAAATTCCTTTTTTCCTCCCCACACCTATTATGCACTTACTCCTGGAAGTGCAGTGAAGTAAGAATCAAGGAGCGAAAAGAAAAAGGAAAACTCACAAGTCTGAAGGTCTAGGAGGTGGCCGAAGGGTCGGGTAGATCATCCCATGCTCCGAGCAATACCGATACATAAAGGCCTCAAAGTTTGCCATCCTCTTATCCAGTCTGTTTGTCACTGTCTTAATGCTCGAGACCCTCTCATCCATCCAGGTCATCCATTAAACATTATGCAGATGCATATTCTTCAATGTCTCCATGATAGTATCATATTGGGTGCTAGACCCATCAGACGTGCCCCCTTTCTCTATTTCCTCAAGAAGTTCCTCATTAACTATTGGTGCTGGAGCTGCTTCTTCTCCAACCTCCTGTGGAGGTATCCTATTCCTTCTACGTACTGGGATAAAATGCAAAGTGTTAGCACGAATTGGTTTGCTATGGATAGCAACCAAGTGGCTAGTACTTATACGAGTACGGAAATAATGTGCTATCCTAGTGACTATTTATCCTAACACTAACTCCCTTGTCCCCTTTTTGCTCGAGAAATGAGTGCATTGAGCATGAATTTACCCAAGGGCAGTTGAACACTATCTCGCACCCTAATCAATAGCATTAGCTCATTCTCATTTATTTTATTTACCTCTGCCTTCCCTAAAAATTTCAGAGTGAAAATTTTATACACATAAAACAACACGGGGTCCATAATGCAAGAGGCTTTCAAATTGCTAGGTATATACCTTCCCCTACCTAGAACACACCAACATCCATGCGGGTCCATATTTTCAAGCCAAGTATACATATTCCTTGGAATTTCTAAGATGCTCCTTAACATATCCTCATTCAATTCGTACTCTACTCCAAACAAATGATATTTTAAAATTTTTCCCTAGTCATACGATGAGTACTAACGATAAAAGAAGTATAAAATTCGACAACCAAATCTTTATACACAGGAGTTTTACCATTCACAAAAGTGGTCTATCCAAAAGCCTCAAACTTTTCTCTATGTTCTTGTTTAAATGCAGAACCATCTAACCAATTATTATCAAAATATTGAAATGGGGAACATTCCAAAGAAAAAAAATAAGATTGTATCGTGTACCTTCTTCCTCGTCTGGGAGAGGAAAGAGGCATCGAAGTTTTCATGAGAGGGAGACTTGTGGAGCCATCCTTTGTTCTATAGTGAATCTGCTTCTTCCGATACCGAAGTTGGGGAAGGATCCTTGGACGGTTGGTACAACCTTCTGCTTCTTATGGGCCACTTGCTTTATTCTTGGTGTGCTGAGGAGGATGGAAAGAGGAAAGAAGTGAAAATAAGGAGAAATAGAGATGGGTGAGAGAGAGAAAACCAAAGAGAGAAGATGAAGAAGATGATGGAGTAAAGGATTTGACAATGGAAGGGAGAAAATGAGAAGAAGAATAAAAGAAGAGTTGTACAGCATGGAAAAATGAGAGGAGAACTTTGAATTTTATAGTTAGAATGTCATAATTGGTCTGTAACACGGTGTGTTACAGAGGAACATGGTTTGTTTTAGAATGTGGAAAAAATTTTCAAATTTCCAAAATAGAACGTGCTAGCATGTTCAGAGGAAAAAATCTGGTGTTGGACCTCTAGTAGGGAGCATGTTGGCGTGTTATCAAAGCACGGTGTGTTTTGAGAAGAAACAATTGTATTGGAGTTCCATTGCGGAAGACGTCGATGTTCTGGTAGCACGGTGTGTTCTAGAACAAAAATTGGAATGCAAAGTTCCAGTAGAAAACACACCGGTGTGTTTACAAATCACGGCTTTTTTTGGAACAAAACACGATGTGTTCCTCTCAAACATAGTGTTTTGCATCCTACCATTCCAGCACTTAAACTTTTTTTTTTGCTTTCCTTCTTCCAACTTGATAATAGACTTTGTTGACTTAAAACTTCACAACAAAAATAGACCAAAACACAAAAACAAACCCTCGGTATACAATATACAATGTACAAAGGCCTTGAAGATACCTTGTGATGTGTTTATAGTCGAAACAGCTTAACTTTCCATACCGCTAGCTTTTACACATCTTGGAGAGGAAAAACTTCTTTCTCCTCTCAAGGACTTTCATAAAATTACACTTTCAATATATGTCCATTCACCCTTTGAATACCCTGGGGTGTATCTATCTCCACCATTCCCTAAGGATAAACCTTATGAACTTGGAATGGACTGGTCCACCTACTCCATAGGTTACTTTGGAAGGGTTTCAACCTTGAATTGTACAACAACATCGAGCGTCTAGTGTTAAAACTCTTCTCTACCAGATGCCTATCGTACCACATCTTCGTTCGGTCTTTATACAGCTTCGCATTTGCATATGAGCTTAGCAGAAGTTCAACAGGCTCTAATAGTTGTTGACAATAAAGTTCACCTGCAGCCCACATATCAAAATTAAGAAATTTAAGTGCCCAATATGCCTTATGCTCTAATTCTACAAGTAAGTGAGACGCCATTCCAAACACAAGATGATAGAGAGACATCCCTATAGGCATTTTATAGGCTGTCCTATATGCCCATAGTGCATCA
>CAOJCR014166801.1:0-14607 GCA_948330485.1 Euphorbia neoarborescens | reverse complement strand
TCTTAAAAAGTAGAATCTAATCTAAATACAAAATTTTCCAAATCCACAAAACTATCCGCAAGTCCCTTTAGCCGTGGTCGCAGGATAAGTTTTGATTGCTTTAAAAACTCCACTTTTTGGCATCAATAGCTCTCCCAAGCTATGGTCACGGGTTAAGACTGTACAGCTTCTACCACTTTATTATTTTTGCTCCAAAAATCAACACTTTTAAGTTCTAATTTGAATAATATCTCTAAATTTCCTACAAAGCACAAAATGAAATAAACATGGACTCACATAGATAAGAAAACATATTAAAGAGATATTGATAAGTTGTAAATATGTGATTAATTTCCAACTTATCAAACATCCCCCACTTGAAACCTTACTTGCCCTCAAGCAAGAAGAAAAACAAAAACTAGAATGAAGCTAAACTTCCAGCAACTAATCATCAATTCTCCATAACTTGAAAAATTAAAATTACCATTCCTTATAAGAGATAGTCACAATAGAGGTCAAAACACAAGTCTTTTCATAGCTAGAGTCACAGTCTAAAGATAACAAACACACCAACTTCAACAATTCCACCAAAATAAAAAACAATCATCACTTGATAACTCGCACCAAGTTGTCACTCAATTCACACAAGTGTTTAAGGTAAACTGTTTTAAATTTAAGGCTCTCAATATTCAATGCATAGTGTGAACTACCATAAGTTTGCACTTCAATCTAAACTCCACCACTTGTAATAAAACCAAACACAAATCAGAAGGTCTTTGATAAGGTTTGTAACTGGGTTAGGGGTAAAGGTATGAGTAGGGAATTAATAGGCTGAAAATGATTACAAGAAATATTAGCTAGTCTCAACAATTTAAAGTGTAAGAAAGATAGCAAATTCAATTATTCATGACACAAAAGATGCCAAAGATAGAAAAAATTGTATACTTAAGAGTGCTAAAGTATCATTCCATTATCCCAAAATAGTTATAAACATTCATACACAAGTAAATATGAAAACTCAAAAGAAACTTGTTAGAATACGAGACATTGACTTTAATCATTTTTTTTCATTTCATTTTTTTTCTTTCTTTTCCTTTTCTTTTGTTTTCAATTTTTTTCTTTTTTTCTTTTCCTTTTTTAGAAGAAATAAAAATATGAAACAATCCAGTAAACTAGGAGAGGATAAGCAAAAGTGAAAGCTTGGAAGAATATAAAGAAAATGGAATTTGAGACATAGGAACATGAATGAGTATAAACAAAGACCAAAGACTTTATTGGAAAGGACACGAATCTCAATTGTCTTCTCATTTATTATTTTTCCGAAATTGATGGAATTAAATTACTGACAGACAAATATAAGATCGACTAATTTTTCTGTGATCGGGTTACAAAAAGTAGTTGATAAAAAAAATTGGAAAGGGGTAATATGATGTGTTAAATTAAAGAAATAGGCTTAGGCTCAAAGTTGGCTATCTAAAGGAGAAATATTGAAGGTAGGATATTTAAGAAAGCTAAAATTGGCTAAATCCCATGTGCCTTCATCATGTTCATATTTGGTTAAATTCTTGTGGTCTTACCTAGATTTGATGCAAATTCTAAAGTTACTCTTATACATGAATCACACACTTAAAGCAAATTGTGAAATGTGGATGATATGAAGAGAAAGATATTTTTACTCCGAAAGTTTTCTTACTTGGAAAATAATTCAGGGTTATTGTATTAAGTCATGGAGTTATTTCATTTAATTAAATTATCTAAGAAAAATGAGTCTTTAAAGCTAAAGACCATTAACTAGCATGTACTTCAACTTGAATTTTTTCAAACATTGTAAAGCAACCTCAAATAATACTTGCTAATCAAATCATCAAGCCATGAAGAATAGATAGTGCAACCTAAATGAAATGTAATCACAAATCAAATGATATGCAAACAATTTAATGATCTAGACATCACAATGCAAATAAAAACTAAACAATTGGACATAAGAAATATGGAACCTTCCCCACACAAAATATTACATTGTCCTCAATGTAAAATAAAAACACAAAATAAAAAGAAAATGAAAAAGAAAGGGGTAGTAAACTTCCATGAAGGCGAGGAGTGGCTGACGGCATAATCTGTATTTAGGATTTGATAGTGTAGCCATCATCATTTGAGCTGCTTTCATCAGAGCTTACTGTTGCTAGGTTATCGGTGTTAGAATGGTTGGCAGTAGAGCTTTTATCATTTGAGTGGTTGGCATCAAAACTGTTGGAGGTGGGACTTTAGACGTCATAACTGTTGCTGGAATGGGCTACAAAACAGGAATCATTGGAGAGGTTGTCGAAGTCAGGTTTGCTATCTGTGGCTCTATCGTCATCGAAACCAGTGCTAGAGGCTACGGTTTGGTGGTCGGAGGGTCTGTCCTCTGTGGATCGAAGGATGGTGGCTGTGGTTGCAGCGTTGAAGTTTGAGTAGCCGTCCTCTTTGATTTCTTACGAGAGAAAGTGTTGCTTTGACCCATTTAAAAGAGAAGACCGGAGCAACCATTGGTGACAGAGCGATAGAGGTAGTCGGAGAAGATGGCATCAGCGGTGTTGGTTGGAGAGGAGGTTGTTGGATGCGTGATGGTTTTCTCAATTGATGACCTAAAAAGAAAAATAAGGAATTTGAGAAAGAATAAAAAGAAATAGCACATTAATTAAGTGAAATTGGTGTAAGTTCAGAAAAGGAAAAAAATTTGTAGAACCTTTTAGGGATTAGTCCATGGTCACAACTAAGGAATAAATTTAAACAAAATTATGCAGAACCTTTGGTGGATTACACCATGGTCACGACTTAGGAGTAAAACTGAACAAAATTAGGCAGAACCTTTGGTGGATTACACTATGGTCACGGTATAGGAGTAAAACTGAACAAAATTAGGTAGAACCTTTGGTGGATTACACCATGGACATGGCTTAGTGAATTTTGATTGTTTTACTCCAAAACATAAGATGGCTCATGGAAAATTCAAATTCAAAGTTTTTACCTAGAACCAAACTATAAATCAAAGAAAAATAAACAAAACCATTTTTCTTCTTTTTTTATAGTTAAATAAATTGGGTTGCCTCCCAAAAGAGCGCCTTCGTTTAACGTCTTTGGCTTGACGGAATGCTCATTAAGCTCCATAATCCGGATTTCCAAAGATCAACTCTTCTACTTTACAAGCTTGAAAACCATCATAAAAAAGTTTAAGACGATGACTATTAACTTGAAAATTTTATTAGTAGACAAACTCCGTATCTCAACTGCACCATGAGAAAAAAAATTAGTAACAACAAAAGGGTCTATCCATTTAGACCAAAGTTTACCCAGAAATAATTTAAGGAGAGAATGATAAAGAAGAACTTTTTGGCCAAAGGTAAATGATTTCCTAGAAATCATGTTATCATTCAAAAGTTTTGTTTTTTCCTTGTAAATCCTTGAATTCTCATATGCCTCATTACGTATCTCCTCCAACTGTTGCAACTGCAACTTCCTATGTTCTGCTACAGAATCAATAACATCTAAAGCAAAGATAGAATGCACTTTACTAGGATATTTCATGGAATCAAAGATATTAAATTTTATGGTTTCACCATCAAACTCCATAGATAAAGTACATTCATGCACATCAATTTTAGTTCTAGATGTTTTTAGAAAAGGTCTTTCTAACAATATAGGGACTGAATTAGGAAAGTCATCCTCTTCCATGTCCAACACAAAAAAATCAGCAGGAAAAACCTAATTAATGACCTGAATAAGAACATCTTCTAATACCCCGTCGGGGTAAACATTAGTCTTATCTGCTAAATGAATAATTACACCAGTTTCTTTTAATGGTTCAACATTCAAACAATTATAGATGGAACATGGCATGACATTAATTGAAGCACCTAGATCTAGCATAGCTCTTTTAATCTTTATATCTCCTATCTTACAAGGGATAGTGAATATACCTAGATCTTTGCATTTGGGAGGTAGTTTCTTTTGGAAAACTATAGAAACATTCTCCCCCACACTAATCCTTTCATCTCCTCTCAACTTCTTCTTATTGGTGTATAATTCTTTAAGACACTTAGCGTAACGAGGAACTTGCTTAATTTCACCAAGGAGAGGGATATTCACCTGAACTTTTCTGAACAAATTCAATACCTCTTTTTCTTCATCCTCCTTTTTGGACTTGGAAAATCGGCTTGGGAAAGAAGGTGGTATGATTACCTGTGAGGACGATGGAATCAAATTGGGAGTGGGTTAAGGAATTACCTCCTCCTTCTTGAGTTCCTTCTCTTCTCTTCATCTTGAAAGTTGGGCTGATGGTATCTCTTTTCCACTTCTCAATGTAATGGAACTCACATTTTGTTTAGGATTTACCTCAGGTTGTAATGGTAAACATCTATAAACATGAGATTATAATTTTCTCATTGAAGTAGCTAATTGTCCCATCTAATTTTCCAGATTCTGAATGCTAGTTTTGGTATCTTGCTAAAATTATTGCACATTAGTAGCAAGAATGGATACAATTTGATCTAGAGATATACCTGAATTAGAAGGAGATGGTTATTAAGCATTGAAGTTCTGTCTTGGTGGAAAATTTTATGACTGTTGTTGTGGTCCTTCATATTGGAAGTTATTTAGAATCAGAGCATAACTATAGTTCGAATGATCTCTCAACCCCGAATTGTATGTTTGTGCATATGGATCGTATCTCCTTTGATTTTGTTGGTATTGGTAATTACCAACACCATGCACTTGCTCTTCCTCTTGAAAAGTAGGACAACAGTCAATAGGATGATCACTCCCCAAACAAATTCCACAAGCTCAAACTTGTTGAGTATTTCTTTCCATCATCTTCTGCATAAGAGAAGTAAGTGTGTCATGTCTTTTTTTCAAGAGAACTATTACTTACCTCATTTGCTCTTTGTGTCGGTGGATTTTGTCGGGTGCCAATTTGCTGAGTGTTGTTAGCTACTCTTGTGATTAAATCCCTTGCATTAGTAATTGTTTTATCAGCCAATGAACCTCCACTTAAAGCATCTATCAAATTCCTATCAGATAAAGTTAGTCCTTTATAAAAAAAAATAATTGAATTAAAAAATTATCCTTTATCTGGTGATTGGGGTAACTGGTAACAGGTTGGTTAAATCTTTCTCAATAATCATAGAGACTCTCCCCATCATATTAGTGAATTCCTGAAATAGCCTTATGGATTGAAGAGATCCTTGAAGATGGAAAAAATTTCTCTAGAAATCGCTTCTTAAGTTCTTCCCAACTTGTGACCAATCCAGATGCTAAGTAAAATAACCAAGTTTTAGCTTTGTCAGATAGTGAAAACAGAAAAGCTCACATCTTCACTTGCTCTACAGTAACTACATTCCCTTGTGGTTTTATGCTCAAACAAACAATATGGAATTATTTGAGGTATTTGTGTGGATCTTCACCTGGAAGGCCATGAAAAGTGGGCAGTAAGTGTAATAAACCTGACTTGAGTTCAAAATTTAACTGCTCTTCTGGATACAATATGCAAAGAGGTTATTGATCTAACTCTGGTTCAACCATGGTTCTCAACATTAGTTCTGCCATTTCTACCTCTTCATTCTCTTCAATTTCACCATCTCGTAATGCTAACAAATTTTCTTCTACTTGCGTGTTAGAAGATCCTTGTTCCTTCCATTCCTTTGTTTGCTTTCTTAATCTGCGAAAGGTTTTCCCAATCTCAAGATCAAATAAAATTTCACCTATCAATAAAGAACAAGACATACTCTAAAAGCAACACGTTAAAAAATAATAAAATAAAAAAATAAATAAAAAGAAATAATTCAGTTAAACAAACCAATCCCCGATGATGGTGTAAAAAATTGATACGTGTCGAAAACACAAAAAATAAATTACCTAATCCTTGAATACCAAAAATAAATTCATAGTAATATGGAGTAGGGTCGAATCCAAAGAGATTAGTCAAATTTTTTCTTTCCGAATTAACAAGCAAAAGTAAAAATAAGGGGATTTGTGATTTTTATAATTAATTAAAAATAATTAAATAAACGAAATTGATTGAAAGAAAATTTATATGAGAAGTAATTCCAACTGGATGGATGGATCAAGTCTTGATTTCAAATGGTTGATCATTAATCAAATTCTAAAAATAGCACCAATTCATTCAAATAAATTAGCTATAGTTATCGATGAGGCGCCCAATAACCTAGTCTCTTCTTACGGAGTAGACAATTAAGATAAGATCGTTAATTATCCCTAATTGAATAAACAGTCCTAGACAAGCTCTAGAATTTAATTTACTCAATTGCATTTAACTTTAAAGAGACACTAATCATACTTAACAATCACATAAGCAGGATTATTTAAAGCATATTATTTCCATTCACAACATGAATTAATTACATACATATAACTAATCATGTTGCTTACTATGTATTCTAGGTTAAATTAAACTATTACGTATTTAATCACCTAGATAGCAATTCGATTACAAGTAAATAATCATAAGATTAAATCATGCAATACGAAGAATAATTGAATTGAAATAAATGCCTGAATTAAATTGATAAAAATAAATACGAGGATTTCACTACCAAATGTTTAACACTTTAAATCCCCATAGTTAGAAATTAGGGTTTAGTTATTCATGAATGAAGAAAACATGGTAGAAGAAAAATAGAATTCTAAAATTAGCAAAGAGAGAGATCCTTTTCCTAAAGTCTAATTCCCCCATTTATAGATTTCTGAGAGAGAAATATTAGGAAAATAATAATTGCTAACCTAAAAAGAGAAAATAACTGTAATTAGGATTAAAAAAATCCTATTAGAGTTAATTTAGGAAAAGGAAATAAATATCTAAATATTTCCTAAAAAGTAGAATCTAATCTAAATACAAAATCTTCAAATCCATAAAAATAATTAAAAATCCACAGGTGTCTTTAGCCATGGTCACAGGATAAGTTCTGACTGCTTCAAAAACTTCACTTTTTGGCATCAATAGCTCTCCCAAGCTATAGTCACAAGTTAAGACTGTACAACTTCTACCACTTTACTCTTTTTGCTCCAAAAATCGACCCTTTTTAGTTCCAATTTGAATAATATCTCTAAATTCCCTACAAAGCACAAAATGAAATAAAACATTGACTCACATAGATACGAAAACACATTAAAGAGATATTGATAAGTTGTAAACATGTGATTAATTTTCAACTTATCAACAAGCATCTCGTAGCTGGAACATTCATTTTTATGAGGCAGTAAAGGAATACGGTTTCATTAAAAATAAAGATGAGCCCTGTGTGTACAAGAAGTTTAGTGGGAGCATTATAACCTTCTTAGTTTTTTATATCGATGACATCCTACTCATTGGAAACGATGTCGTAACACTGCAATGTTTAAAGCAATGGTTATGTAAATGTTTCGCAATGAAGGACTTAGGAGAAGTCGAAACGATACTGGGTATCAAAAATCTATCGGGATAGATCACTTCAACTTTTTGGCCAAAGTCAAGAAAGGTACATAGATAAGGTCCTTGCTAGGTTCTCAATGACAAATGCTAAAAAGGGATTCTTACCATTACATCATGGGCCTACAAAAAAAGGACTGTCCCTCAACTAGGGAAGGAAGGTAATGTATGAGTGGTGTACCATATGCATCAGCTATTGGTTCCATCATCTATGCTATGATTTGTACTAGACCTGATATCTCATATGCATTGAGCATGACCAGTCGGTACCAACAGGGTCCAGGGAAACCTCATTAGATTACAGTTAAGGCTATCCTTAAGTACATTAGTAGGAATAAAGATAGCTTTCTAGTGTATTGTGGTTAAGAAGAGCTTACAGTATATGGCTACACATATGAAAGCTTTTAGACCAATATAGATGACTATAAATCGCAGTTCAGGTAGCTGTTCATGCTAAATGAAGGTGCCATATTTTGGAAAAGTTCTAAGTAAGATACTATCGCTGACTCTACCACAGAAGCTGAGTACATTACCGATTCAGAAGCTGCAAAGCAAGCAGTCTGTATAAAGAAGTTTGTCACTGAGTTGGGAGTTGTTCCCTCAATCTTAGACCCAGTAGTTCTCTTTTGTGATAATAACGAGGAAATTGCACAACCTAAAGAGCCACAGTCGCACCAGAAGTCCAACCATATACTCAAGAGATTCCATCAGATTCAAGAGATAGTAGACCGAGGGGATGTAAAAATTTGTAGGGTTGATTATGATAAAAACATTATAGATCCCTTAACCAAAACTCTAGCACAACCTAAGTTTGAGGGTCATGTTAGATCTATGGGGCTTAGGCCACTGCACTGCAAGGACTAGTGCAAGTGAGAGATTGTTAGTGTATGCCATAGTCTTTTTATTATGCAATTAGATTTTTATCAATTAATAAAGGCATTAATCTATTTTATTATTATCTTGCGCAAATAATTAAATAGAGTATCCATTATTTAAGAATTTCTCTTATAGGATAAAAGAGTATTATAAATTCTTAAATATAAATGTCTCCAATTATTTTTTCATGGGAATGATAAAATATTAAAATTGGCATATGGTTTAATTGTAGGGTTAGGTCCTACAACTATGGTACATGGGATGTCAATCAAACACATGGGTATATGTTATGTTACATGGTACTGGACCGATCCACTTAGGGTTGTTCACTTGATCCTATGATACAAGGGATGCCCTAGTAGTTATTATATGTGTTCCTTGGACCTGAAGTTACTATGAACTTAGGTACTAGCTCGCATACTTTGGTCATTCGCCTAACGGGCTTGTACTAGGGTGCCAAGCATGGGCCTGACTGGGTGTGTCAGTAAAACATCTAAGGGTCATGAGTAAGGTGAAGGAAAATACTAAATCTCATAAAGGAATTCTGATATCAGCGGCCACTTGATGAGTGAGACTGATAAGTGTTTGGCCAAACTGATAAGGTTATTTTAGACCTTACATTCTAGGTATTGTTGAGCCTCTGATGATGTATTATTTGACTCGTTTATGGCGTTTTCGTGTTGCATTTTATGCATTTTCCTGATTTTAGTTTAGTTTTGTATTTGTATATAGTTTTGATTGTTTTATGTTATTTTGGTTTATTTTTTGGTCTAAGGTTGTTGAGACCAAAGACTAGTGTAATTTGACCCATTTTGTAAGTTGGAAAGTGTAGGGGTGGAAACCCGAGTGATCACAAGAAGGAAATAGGAACAGAGTCCGATTACGGAGTGAGAAGAAGTTAGGATCTTTAGACCAAATTTTGAGATAGTTGGAAGTGGATTTCAGAGTGAGCATAAAATACAAAGTTAAATTTTGTGCTACGAGCTTTGCAACGAGTCCTAGATCGCATCAATTGGATATTAGACGGAGAAGTTATGTCTCAAAGAAGATGAAATGTTGAAGCTGTCCAAGTTGCTAAACTACGTGTTTGTACTCTCCGAGCACACTCATGTACTCGGTCGAGTACCATACAAAAAGCCTATACTTATCCACCGAAAGCTTATACTCGCTCAAGTATAAGACCAGATATAAGTTTTAAGCCTGTACTCGGCGAGTACACCATTGTACTCGCCGAGTACCAGTATGGAGGCCAATTTTTCAATTTCATATTTTACACTTTATTTTTACAAATTTTAGTCCATTTTGGGGATTTTATATTTTACTGGGGAATGTATATATAGAGCTGGAGAAAACTCTATTGGGGATCTTTTGTCATTCAAACTTGTGAAAATCCCTAGCTAGGTTTTGAGCTTTTCTTTGCATTCGGAGTTGGGATTTTATTCGATTGACAATGTTTACTTTGCATCTTCCCCTTTTACGGTTAATTCTCTTTGAAGATCGAGTTTTCCTATAGAGGTTCATCTTCACGCATTGTTTCAACCAGTGGAAAGCACCTATTCAATAACGAGTTTCACTTAAGAATTTCTTTTCTCAATCTTCATCTTTAATCTGAGTTGTGATCCTTTAGAAATAACTGTTGTGATTATATTCATTAATTTTCTTTTCATACTTATTGATTTAATCTTATAATTAATAATTAGGGAATGTGTTTGAGATTCGATTGATTGTTATTCATGTGATACCAATAGCCTCGTAAACTTGAATATTGATTTGATTCATATCTGTTACGCGATCCAGCTTGACAACAGAAAAACCGGGAGGATTGACAATCCTACAGAACTTAAGCGTACTTAGTTTCTGAATCATAGAACTAGACGGGCCGTTCGGATAACCTTACCCTAGGTGCTTCATAAATTAGGTGTAACTATCGGATTTATGCATTGATTTCAATTTGGAGTTTTGCATTGCTTTAATTAATCAGTTGTTTGCTAGGATTAATAAGTTTTCATCCACATTAATATTCACAGGTCGGTAAAACATCAGTTGAATATCCACTTGATTCCGTTTGTGAAGGTTTGTTTGATAATTGATCACTATTAGGAGTAGAAGTAGTTTAACTTAGTTTATTTTTCCAAATTATTGAATTGCCTATAATACGCTAAAACCCTAGATTCTACTGTGTGTAGAGGTATTTTTTCTGTGGGATCGATACCTGGACTTTAAATCCAGTTCTATTACTTGACAATCACAGGGTATGCTGCCCTAGAGTTGAGTGTTCAGCACAATTAATTATTATCTTAAATCTATATCGCCGCTGACGCTACATAACCTTGAAAAAGATTAGAGAGTCATCTGCAAAAAGGAGATGTGAGATCATTGGAGTTCCCGCACATAATCCAGCACCAATCAATAATCCCTGTGTTCCTGCCCTCCTAATCAGAGTAGATAGCCCTTCAGTACAGATGAGAAACAAATAGGGGAAATGGGATCTCCTTGACGAAGACCCCTCTTCAATTTTAGGAAACCTTTGATTGCCCCATTTATAATGAATGAGAAGGAGACAGTAGAGACACAGTTCATTATGACTGAGATAAAGCTTGTCGGAAAGTCCAGTAATGTCATCAATCTTTCAACAAAAGACCATTCTACTCTATCAAAATCCTTGCTCATATCTAGTTTCAGTGCACATAACCCTTCTTTTTTGGACCAACTGGTTTTCATAGAATGGAATAGTTCAAAGGCAATCGGTGCATTATCAATAATTAAACGGCCAGGGATAAAAGCACTTTGAGACGGATTGATAACAAAGTTTAAGATAGCTTTGAGACGGTTGGCTAGAATCTTTCATATCAGCTTATAGATGACATTACATAGGCTAATGGGCCTAAAGTCTTTTATAGAAATTGGACATTTAACTTTAGGGATTAGGGTAATGAGTGTGTGGTTCATATCTTGTTATAGAGGTCCCCCATTCAAGACTTTCAGCACCGTAGCAGTAACATCTGACCCCATTGTAGCCTAGAAAGATTTATAAAAACCGGTCGACATGCCATCTGGCCCTGGTGCCTTGAAGCTGTCAAACTAGCTTAAGGTCGTATGTATATCTGAAGCAGTAAAGGGAGTACTGATCCATTCTTGTTCTTCAGGAGAGAGTTTGCTTCTCACACAGTCACTAGGAAAGTTCTCTAATATAGAGTCCGAAGAGGAGAAGAGCTTCTTGATGTAGAGTTCAATAACATGTTGACAACCCACATTTTTATAAAGTGTGCCCTCTTCGTCTCTTAGCTTGGAGATATTGTTCGTTTTCCTGAGAGAGTTGGACTTGATGTGAAAGAACTTTGTATTGCGGTCTCCTTCTTTTAGCCACAGGACCCTAGATCTCTGCTGCCATATTATTTCTTCCTTCTCCTAGAGAATAAGAATCTTCTTCTTGATATCTCTCTGCTTATTGTCACTTTGTGGATGCCAGTTGGCAGCTTGCCAATATGATAGCTGTTCCTGTAAAGATTTGATTTGGAACCCTATATGCCCGAATTCCTTTTTATTCCATATCTTTAGAGCTGATGCACATGCTGATATGCAGTTCAAAGTATCACAATTTAACCCCCCTGATTGCCATGCTTCTTTAACCACATCATAACATCCATCTGCTTTTAACCACATAACTTCAAATCGAAACGGCCTGGTGCCCTTTTTGCCTATCCCATTGGTGTCAAGTAAAATAGGGCAGTGGTCGGAGCTAATCCTTGACAAGTGGAAGAATACAACAGATGGAAAGTAAGTCCCATTCTTTTTGTCTAATCGCTCTGTCCAGTCTTTCTCTGATGTTGGCAGAACCTCTTCTTCTATTGGTCCAAGTGAATGGAGTGCCTTTGTACCCCATGTCAAACAAGTCACAGTCACTGAGACATCCTCTGAAATCGGCCATTTCCCTGTATGATTTCTCTGAACACCAACTTTCTCATGAGAGTATAGAATTTCGTTGAAATTCCCAATGCATAGAAGAGCTGTCGAGTCTTGTTTACATATTTCTTTCAGTAATTGCCATGAGAGGTGTTTGTTCTGTGATTCTGGCCATTTATAGAAACCTGCTCCTCTCCATAAGATCTCACCAAGTGGAGATAGAAATCCAAATATAATGCAATGATTAGAGAAGCCGAGGATAGAGATGCTTAACTCCTTTTTCTATAGTGGAATCAGCCCTCCCGATCTTTGTTTGGCATTGACTAAAAAAATCTCAAAGTCTATGAACCTCCTTTTTAAGTTAGTAGTTTCTTCTCTTCCTAAGCTGGTCTCCATCAGGAAAAGAATATTCGGGAAGTATTGTCTCGAAAGGCGAGACAGCATTTGGATCGTCCAAGGGTTGCCCAGCCCCTGGACATTCTAGCTGAGTATCTTTATGGCTGTGGACAGCCTTGCTGAGCAGAGGCTACCCTTTGATTCTGATCTAGTTCCATTAACACAACCCTTCTTTATTCCTTTTGGAGATAATTCAGCAGAAAGAACAACATCCACCATCTTTCGTTTACAGGGGCGGTTTCTATTGCCATTAGAGGTGAAATCAACAATGAGACTAGTCTTTTTGTATCCGCTTCTAGCTAGCTTCTTCCAAATTTCTAATTCTTTACATGCTGCTTGTGATTGGTAGGAGTATACTAATCCATATTAAAATCAGCAAGTGTGCCTTTGAGCTTCTGAGTGTATAGCTCATTGTAATTTGCTTTGGAGCCTTTGTTACAAATCTTCAAGGCATTGGCAGTCCCCTGTTGTAGGTCCCCTACTGAAGGATTGGAGGTGATCACAACCCCTAGTGTTTCAGTTCTGTTTCCAGTGGTTGTTTGGCTCTTGCTATCACCGCTCGGGTTAGGGCCTGTCTTCTTACCGGAATTAGAGTGCTGCAATTCAACCGTCTGTTTTTGTTGTCCATCAGCAGCTCGTGCATTAGAGGGCTCATTTTTAAAGTTTAGGGACCTGTTGCATTTGTCATATTCTTTACTCAACTCTGCACTAAAAACATCTTCTTTTACACCTATGACAAAGGAACGGGGTTTACCCAGGGAAGCCCTCAGCAATGGGCTATATTCCCATTCAGCATTATCCGAATCTTCAGGGGTAAGCTCACAGTTTTCTTTCACATGTTCGGAAGAGCCGCAGCAGAAATAAAAGTTGGCCAGTCTTTCAAAGCTGTATGGAACGTAAAGAATGTTACCTGAACTAGGATCCGAGCACCAAGGGGGAGAGGCTTTGCCGAGTCAATGAGTACTCTGATTCGGATGTATGAATTCCAGGATGAAAGGCAATCGGTGTCTATCTCCAATATTTTCCCCATATTAGTGCAAATTCTCAGAACATCAGGACGGTTTCTTCTGCTAAGGGGAGAGGTAATAGATTCTGACCCAAAATGGACATTGAGTAAGGGAGATATCGGAGACGTGGTCGTTGGGCTTAGGTTCGGCAAGAATAAGCAAGAACCTTTCATAGTGCCATGGGGCTTCTTTAAGTACTTTCTCTTTGTCCTTTGCCAACAGAAATTCATCCACAAATCGGCCATCCCCAATCTCCTTAATCTAAAACCCGCTCTTAGAGTTCCAGGAAGTATACATTGCTTTAGATAATCCCTGATATTAAGGGGTTTTGGTGCTAACCATTTCCCAATCAACAGGTGTTTTGTAGCAGCTCGTTCAGTATGGTTTCCTTTAATGAAATCAACTATTGTCTCTTCTGTCTCCGTTAGCCGAACTCTGTCAAGGAGGCGGGATAGATCTCCGGTAGTCATCTTTAAAGGGGGAGCGGAGAAAGACGAAGAAGGCAAGAAAACCCTAAGAAGGAGGAAAGGCCTTACACAAGGAAGGAAGGGAAGACCATTCACGGGGAAGGCAGTAGTGGCGCATGTCTTAGATGTTATTGTATTTTTTTTTTAACATTGTTCATGCAACGTTTATACATTATGTGACATTATACGTTTTTCCTATACTATTTACTATTGTATTTTTTAAGTGTACATGAGATGTATATTATATAAACATTGTGTAACAGAATATATTTTATTAGAAGCATTATACATTTTTTATAAATTGTCTATAGTTTTTTATACATTGTTTTATGTGACAAAATATTTTTTTCATACATAATTCAATATTGTGTGTTTATATAAAGCATATATGTATATCTGTTCCAAAATACCCTAGTACACCAATTTAAATATTATTAATACAACAAAGACTAAATACTAGTTAAGAATAATTAATGAAGGTATATTTTACAATTACTACTTAACTAATTGTTAAATA
>CAOJCR014166785.1:0-11257 GCA_948330485.1 Euphorbia neoarborescens | reverse complement strand
TCGTAAGTAGAGGACGCCCCCACGTTTATATCATTAGGATTCATATCATAAGTGTATGGCAAAATTTTTACGTTGGTTGCCACCTACCACAACCCTCCTCCTTTATCCGGGCTTGGGACCGGCTAAACACACAGTCTAGGCAGAGTTCTGTTTAACTATATAAGAGAATAGAAAATTAAAACGAATTTGCCACAATATCCTTATTAAAGAGCTAACAATTAATGAGCTGGCAGTGGCTTGCGAGTATAAGCTTTGCCTACGAATGCATGTGCAACACTTGACTCCAATTATTCAACTACCCCCAATTCAAGATAAAAGTGGATAATAAAACCCTTACCTCAAATTCTCCTATGCTCTTCCCTTCCCCGTGTCTCTCTCTCTCTTCTATTCATTTAATCTCATCTCAGGCTAGTCCTGACACCTTGTTTCAGTCACAACCTTTTTTTTTGCCTGATTAGCCATATACTTGACCATAAAATTGTCAAGTTGCTGTTGAAGGGCATGAAGATCACCCATATCTCCACGCTGTGATACCAAGATTTCTTGTGCTTGGGATTGGGATCTTGTTATGGGTCTTTGTGCCCCAAAATCTTCCAAAGAAGAACGTTTAGATGTGTTCCTTCCTTCACATATTTTGTTGAAATAATTAGGAGCCCATTATAAAGGACCCCGCGATCTCTAGAGTTCGTGAGGAGAGAACCCTAAACCTCATAAACCAATTGATAAAAAGTTGCTCGTCTTTTTATTGAATAAATCTGTGCCTTAAATAAGAGTTAGAAGCTGTCCCTAATATAACTAGGAACCTTACCATAACTTGGAAACATAGATAGCTAAGAGACTAAATAAGACTAAATAATTAGGAGCATGTAAATCTAATTGGCATTCTAACACGGATCTACTAATGTTGTTTAGGAAACTGCCTAATGAAACGAACTTCTCGGTAACATTCTGAAAAAAAAAGAAAGTAAGGAAAGAGAATAAAGCTGTCTTATAATGTGTAGTATTAAACCAAATGCAGACTTCTTTATAAAATAAATTATATTTTGTGTGTATCTTGTAAGTCTTCTATGTGCAAGGAGGTGTTTTTGTTTCTATGCTGGAAATACATATGCTTCTTTATGGGTGGGAGGTGTTGCGGCATTAGTCTTGCAGCTTGTTTATTCTGTTCTAGGACATAGTTGTATGTTATTTTGCATGTGGATTTTGCATTGTTATGATACCTTCTGTTCCTAAGTAAAAGGAATAGTCATGTATGTGTTTAATTTGAATGCTTAATGCCTCAGCTGCCCCAGTGTGTGGATGGACATATCATCCTGCTTGAACTTATTGGTAACGTGTACAGTGTCTAAGTGTGAATGACATCTATGCATTGCATATGTACAATGTGCAAGTCTGAATGACATCTATGTATATGATGAGCTTTTTTTAACAAGAAGTTCCGTGTGTAAACATACATGTTATTAAATTCTATAACCTTTATGTTTTTACCATTATTTTCATTTCTTATTTCAGAGCCATCTCATACAGTCATTGGAATGCCTGCTTTGTCCCCTACAATGGTAAGATATGTCAAATGCTGGATAGTATTGTATAAATGGAATTGCTTACTATTTCCTTAACTTTCTTCTCCCCTGTACATGGCCTGTTTCTGATTAATTCTCAATTTGTGTAGACTCAAGGTAACATTGCCAAATGGCATAAGAAAGAAGGAGATAAGGTGAGTTGTATTTTAAGGGTGACAAGATGAAGTAATAACTGTTCTCTGAAACTTCATTGAAAGTGATTTTTGATTTTATCCTTGTTTGATTCCGCAATTCTGAACTAATCTTTTAGATAGAAGTGGGTGACATACTGTGCGAGATAGAAACAGATAAAGCTACACTTGAGTTTGAATGTCTTGAAGAGGGGTAACTTCTCTTTTCATTCTTTCCTTTCCTTTCCTTTTCTGCTTGTCCCTCTCCTCTCTCTTTATTTGTTACGTTATCTTTATGTGATATTAACAGCATATTAGGTATGTATCGCTTTTGGAACTCTCGTCAACTTAAGGCTTGCGAGAGGAATATTTTTTCCATTATTTTCATTTTTAATGTTTTTCTGTATACTACAAGCATATTTTATTTTCTGTTTACTATTTTTTAATTTCTTACAATTTCTTATCCCTTGTTGATAATCTAATCAACTCTAGGTTTTTGGCAAAGATACTGGCTTCTGAAGGTTCAAAAGACGTACCTGTAGGTCAGCCCATTGCCATAATGGTAAATCGTGATAACCTGAAATCTTGTTTCTGAGATTCGTCATATCCCATCTGTTATTCTACCAACACCGTGGAAACTGCTGCATGTCCGTGTGTAATTTTGGCCTATTTTGTTGGAGCAGATCAATCTTTTTGACACATAAATCCTTTGTCAGAGCATGAAATTAAAAGTATCATGCATTTCTAAGGAGACTAATTTGACCAATATTCGGGTCACCTTTACTTCTATACACTTTTGCTTGTTCATTCAGATTTACTCTTATTATAGTGTGCTTTTGAATATTTGATATCATAAAAATGATAATTCTCTATCCATGATGTTCATGAGAACTATTTTACATTCAAGAGTTTTATTTATGTACTCCCAGTAATTTTTGGTGAGAGTATCAAACATTCAGGTAACAGGTTGTTAACCCTCTTTTGATGGCTTCACAAGGTTGAGGATGCAGATGATATCCCAAATATCCCTGCAACAATTAGTGGCGGAGAAGAGGTTAAAGAGGAGAAATCAGTTGAACGGAATTCCAAAAGTGAAGACAAGGGAACTAGCTCCCTTGAGAATATCATGTCTGAACTGCCACCTCATGTTGTTCTTGAAATGCCAGCATTATCACCAACAATGGTAAGAAAGTATAGAATTGGATATTTGGGAATGTGTATTCTCCATTCCTGCAAAATCTGAGTATTGTTTTTTTTTTATTAAATGTTTTCCTGCATAGGACCAAGGCAATATTGCTAGGTGGAGGAAAAAAGAAGGAGACAAGGTTAGTTATAGGTTCATTTTGAACTTAATTTTTGTTTGATGCATTCTACTAATGATAGCATTATTGCAGATAGAAGTGGGTGATGTCATATGTGAGATAGAGACGGACAAAGCTACTCTTGAATTTGAATGTCTTGAAGAGGGGTATGTCTGGAAGTTCATTAGTTGCTTTTACTTGGGTGACAACTTTTGATCTGAAATTCATTTTTACGAATTTAACTTGTCAGAGATCTTTCAGTTTTGTGAGATTCCCTTTCGACTTGCAAATCATATTTTGAGTTGAATGCTACTGTAAAACATATCTATGATCTTCATTACCCTTGCACTATCATGTGATTAGCCACTCGTAACATAAAGCAAAAAATTTGCTACTAGTTGAAATGGAAGTTTCTAGACATATTTTCAAGCAATGGACCATGCATATTATGTTGGTTGAAATGGAAGGGATGGAGAGGAAGTTGATAGTTATCACCTCTTCCAGTGTTATTTCGTACTTGAATCTTTCACTATGTTTTATCTGCTATTTTTTGTGAACTTAATTTTCCTAATGAAGATGGCTTCTTTGGCCGAAGGAACAAATGGGTGGATTCTAGCAAGAAAAAGTGTTAAGGGCTCTCCTACTTAATTCATTTTTATCTTCACTAAGGGGCCCATTTGAAATGTTTTTCAGTTAGTCCCCATAGAATAAATAATATTATTCATCTTAAGGTTGGAACGTGTTCCAGTTTTCCCACTATATGCATTACGTTAGTGGAATAGTCCATTAGTTGAAGATTAACTCTGTAGTGTTATTTTGGTGAAGTTGGCTTATAACGGAACAGTTTGAGCTGAAACGAGTTGATAGGTTCTTCTGTGATATGTGATGTAGAGATTCTCATCTAAAATTTGAATCCATAGGGAGATTGTGTTTCATATAAGTTGGAGACCACGTATCTCATGCCCTTCTTGTTGAAGGATGGATACGTGCAATTGTTGATCACTTCAGCCATGGAAGAACTGTCTTAATATCTATTTACAAAAGCTTGTGAGTTAACCATGTAACATAGAATACAAGGGATGATGGCAAAAACAGAGTTCAGTGTCATTGTTTGGGCTATAAATTAAGCATTTCCACCACTTGGATGAAATATTGAGGTTTAAATGGAAATTTTTCTTTCTCAATAAAGGAAGAATACTTTTAGTAAATGTGCGAAGTGTTAATCTCTTTATTTGGGAAGATGCCAGTAGTACGGTGGAAAAATCAGAGTGTTAGATTGTTTCCATGGAAACGATGTTAGTGGGAATTGCAATACGATGAATCTCTTAAGACGGAGAAATTAGGAAATATAAAGAGGGAACATGTGATCGACAGAAGTGAGGAAAAGAAATGAATGGTGGCTCAAGGAAGCAGACACATGCATCTGCCCTGGCTATTCAGAATTTCAGATAGCATTTCCTCTTGAGAACCATCATATAAAGGTTCATTTACGATATTGAGAGGACCCCATATGCTCCAAAGCTTTAAGAGAATATCAAAGATCCATTGTTTAAGTGAAGCCTTCCTTTGGTCCTAAGTATATTTCTGACTAATCATTGAGTGAAGGAATCAATGTAAATTTTTCACAGAATGAGACAATATACCTTAGAATTGCTCACTTGAAATTATTATTTTATGTGTAGATTAGATTAATTGGCACTTTTGAGATGATTAATCATATTGCATTGTAAGTAATGACTTTGAAAAAATGTGATCCCCAAAACTTATTACCTGCTTGATGTCCTTTTCAAAGCTAGTTACTTAATTTTGTATTATATTTATTATAGACATAAATAATGAGCAATACCAATATTATGGTTCCTTCATAAATTTTTAGAAATACTGCAGGTATTTGGCCAAGATACTGGCACCTGAAGGTTCAAAGGATGTAGCTGTGGGACAACCTATTGCAATCACTGTAAGTTGCTCATAGGAATACGAATTTCTTTTATTATTATTATTTTTTTTAACACAATTTAACTCTTCATTATTTAAGCAGTGATTATTCTATAAGGAGTTGTAGATGCATCTTTTAATTTAGGTTAAACATATCATTTGGTCTCTGTATTGGGTATAATGCATCAGTTTGGTCTGTGTACTTTAATTTTGGCATACTTCATTTTCCTACAAATATTCCTGCTTAATGATTTATAAATTGCACGTGTTGTTAAAAGACACTTTATCCTTGAATTATGTAACAATGGATGTACTTCTGTAACCATCGATCAAGGAGCCAAATTTTGTTGAAAAGTTAAAAGTATGTGGGCTAAATATGCCAAAAATTGAAGTTAAAAAACTCACATGACAAATTGTCCTACAGTGGTCAAATGTGCTCAAACTAAATTATATAGAGTCCAAGTTGAGAAATCTGACCAAGTACTGAAGCAACTACTTTACTTTTTTCCTTTTATTGAAAAAATATGTAATTACACTTGATTAAATACTAGTTGAAGTGGAAGGCAGTCCATGAACATGAAAATAATAACGGTAACTACGTTGTCAGGTGGAAAATCCAGATGATATTGAAGCTGTAAAGGGTAAAGTTAGTAATATGAAGGGGGTTAAAGAAGAAACTTCGACTCATAATGTTCCAAAGGATAAAACTAAAAAAAAAGTGAGTTTTACAAGAATCAGTCCATCTGCTAAAATACTCCTTCTCGAGCATGGACTGGATACCTCCTCGTTAGAGGCATCAGGATCCCATGGCACTCTTCTGAAGAGTGATGTTCTGGAAGCAATCAAGTCAGGGAAGGGAACTTCAAGAACATCTTCACCCAAAGCAGGTCCAACACCTCAAAAAGACCCACAAGTTACAACCCCAGTGCCAGAATCCAAGCCACATAAGTCAGGTTCTTTTGAGGACATTCCAAATACTCAAATTCGCAAGGTTGGTTTCATTTTCTTTTAATGGAATTAGTTATTTCTCTATGCTTTTAGGTCCCTTCAGTATTTTGATTGTATATTATATTGAAGGTTTTGGAGTTTCACGTTGTGTTTTAATAGCATTTCTCATCTTAATGGTCCTATAATCTGAATGAAAGTAAACATCATTGTAAAACTAATGATCTCTCTATGTATTTTTTTAATTGTTTTTTTCTTTAGGAAAAAAAGAATTAGATTGCACATGGAAAACATGAAGGAATAGTTCATGGCCTTGGTTAATAAATATTCACAGAGAAACATTCTATTGGTTTGATTAACTCAATATTGTTTGGGAAAAATATAGTTTCAATAACCTATGGGTTGTAGCTTGGAAGATAGCTCATGCTGAGTTTGTTGGAGAGAAGACTGGGTTGGATTATACTAAAGACATTCATAGAAAAGAGTGATAAACCTTAATTGTGACTAAGCACTAGATATGATTCTTTCTTTTAGATTGATATTATTTGTAGTTAGTAACCAACAGTATTTTCATATTGTGATCTCTCATTATAATGAAAAGTTTAAGGAAACAATTGATCTTAAAGCCTTAGTTCTTGAGGAAGGACCAATAATAGCTCTTATATACCACATACAAATGTGCCTTTGGCTTGAAGTGTGTATAAGAATATAGGCTCAGTCTATCATAAATTAAAATTCCATTTATAGGTGGAGTTGTTTGGATTTGAACCCTCAACCACTAGGTTTAAGAGGCTTTGATATTATGTCAAGGAACTAATTCACCTAAAAACTTAAGCTGATAGAAAACCCCAATAAGAGTTTTTTTATATATTATCTATATAATTAAAAGGAATAAATTCTTTCACTAAAAGCATGGTAATAACATGGAAGGTGTTATGTAATTTCCCCAAAATTTAATTTCGATGGATAGCATACTTCTACTAGTTTAGTATTCACAACTTGACTGTTCTTTATCATACCTGGATTAGATTTTTGTAGTGACTTGTCTCCATATGCTAAATTGGTGGACTCTCTCTCTCTCTCATTCTCTCTCATTGTGAGTGTGTGCCTTTTCAGGGTCTTCTTTCAGAATTTGTCAATGTGCCACCAATCATTTGAATATTTTTTTTTTAATTTTATTGGATATTTTCTAATCGTGCTTATTTCCTTTTAAACTTGTGATAAAATTATGCAGGTTATTGCAAGAAGGTTATTGGAATCAAAACAAACAACTCCGCATTTGTATTTATCGACAGGTTTTGAAAAATTTTTAATCTCAAATTATGTTTCTTTCTGCTATTTTTTTGTTCTAATGTTTGGCATGTGTTTGCCAGATGTTATACTGGACCCTCTATTATCTTTCAGAAAAGAGCTAATTGGTATGCACTCTTGAAGTTCGGGTTTGTTGCTTTGTTTTCAGCAAAACATCTTTGGCCCTTGCCCTTTGACAAATTTTGAGTTTTCTGCCCTAGACTTTGAGTTGGTGACATTTGACCATTGAGCTTTAATTTTTGTTAATGTACCCTTCAGTGGAAAATCTCACCCTTGAACACCACTTGCCTTGAATTCCTCCCCTTTTAGATTGAAGAAAATTACAGTTATATATATTAAGGAATACATGTCAGTGATTGCCTGGCTTGATGATTTCATCCATAACGAGTTCATTTTGACAATTATCAAAATAGGAGTTAAATCTCACTCAAAGTTCAAGGGCTGAAAGTCAAAATTTGGCCAAATATGCGGGCTGAAATATTGTTTTGTTGTATGTTTTTGATTGACTCTAGTGATATGGCATGTTGCTCATCATAAACTTTTTTCTACTTGTAGAGCAACATAATATCAAAGTATCAGTGAATGACATTGTAATTAAAGCTGTTGCCATTGCTCTGAGAAATGTTCCCGAAGCTAATGGTGAGATACATTATACACACTACTAGGTTCATGATATTTTTAGACAACACATGGTACTGGCCAAGATTTGGCAGCACTAATGGGAAACTGTTATATTTGTTGCCTATAGTTGTTTTTTGTTTGGATCAGAATACAAAAAGTTGTTGAAAGCATTCAAATTAGAAACATTTTTCTTTCAAAAATACACTCATTGCTGTGTTTACGTAATTGTGATAAAGCAAAGTAATAAAACTTCAAAGGTTTATATGTTTTAAAAAAGCATAAAAAAGAAACTAATACAACTTGAGCGTGCGAATTTCTGGTTTTCTGGGCAACTCGAAACATATCTGAAATCCATATTGTTATCAGATTGACCTGAATTTAACACAAATATGATCTACCAAAGTGTGACTTTTGCATTGTGCTCATTTAATTCTGCAATCCTGTTCATGGTAAGCCCTGGACCAATATTTATTTAATTTTTGACGATGTCGAGAGACCTTTTTTTAATGTATGGGATTAAGTTTTCTCTTGAAGAATTTTCTGCTATTAGGTTTATTTTCAATTTCAGGTTCCATGCTAGATTATTGATTTTCTCTCCATACTTCACTATTTTTGTGCTTTAGTGAGAGATGTTCCATCAACTTATTAGCAGCTTCCATGAATGCTGGGAAAGGGGAAATTATTTCATACGATGTTGTAGACATATAAGTAGTAGTGGCTGCTGAAAGAAAATCCTCATATATGAATTTAAAAAAAAAAAAAAACTTTTTTCTGTAAAATTACATTCGGGTTGTCTTGAATTGAAAGATATAACTTTTTCCTGGAATCTCTCCAGTTGATGCTATTGGATACTACCCCCGCAATAGCTAGGGAGTGCTTACGCACCGGGGACGCCCTTTATTGTCATTCTTGGTTTTCCCCAACATTGCTACATATGTACATATTTTTGTTACTGAGAATATGTGACACCAATTCATTGCAGCTTTCTGGAATGTTGAGAAGGGGGAAATCATTCTATATGATTCTGTTGACATATCAATAGCAGTTGCTACCGAGAAGGTAATATGGATAATAATTTATACTTTTTAGTTCTATAGAAAATATCTGGCTTACTATGTCTTGTTCCTTTGCAGGGCCTTATGACGCCTATTGTCAAGAATGCAGACCAAAAATCCATTTCATCGATTTCTTCAGAGGTATATTGCAGCAATTTTGATATAGTTTTTTTTTTTTGGGGACAATTTTTTCAAGAGATAGAGCCTTGCAGCTCATACCTATCACATTGTCGCGTTACATCATTAAGGAGTTTGATTCTATTTTACAGTTCTGAACACGTTGCATATACAATGAATTCATTGGATGGGAATGAAGTGTCTATTTCTTAATTAATATTACGCAGAAATTAGATCGGGAAATTTGCCTTATATTGCATCTTTCCTCTTTGTATTCATTTTAAGCAATATTTTTGCTTGCGATGATAATCTTATTCTGACATTCAGATCAAGCAACTAGCTGAGAAAGCTCGGGCAGGGAAGCTTGCACCAAATGAATTTCAAGGAGGGTCTTTCAGGTTTATAGTTATATTTGCTTTATCTAGCTTTCCGTCCATTTCCAGAGATGAAAATCCTCAAAATCACTGTTGATCATTGTGCAGCATTTCAAACCTCGGAATGTATCCAGTGGACAATTTTTCTGCAATTATAAATCCGCCTCAGGTTCTTGACTTGTAGTTCCCTTCCTGCACATGCATTCTTGAACTATATTCTTTCAGATATACCATCACTCGCCCTCCTTTGCACTGAGAATTAAAGTAATTAGATAATGGAGGTTTTGAAAAGTGTTGTCAATTTTTTGGCCCCCTATATTGAGCAAAATTTTAACTTTCAGCCCCTCAATTTTTTTAATAATTAAATGTACCTCTTATGGACGAATTTTCTTGCTTCGCATTCATTGTAATGTAACCTTTATTGGAAGGTTTTTTTTATTTTCTTCACTTTAAATTTGGAGTTCAGGGTGCTTAGCATAATGATGTTGTCCATTAAGGAGTACTCATTTATGAAAACTGAAGTTCATGGATCAGTTTTACCTGATTGAAGTTCAAGATGCCAAAAGCTAAATTTTGACTAAATACGAGGGCCAAAAATGTCGTTTTTCCAAATGCTTCCTTGTACTCTTGATGTAGACGTTGTGTAAACTCATGTCAGCAAGTTTTATCACTTACATGACATTTGTATTAGGTGTGTGATGAAAAATTTATATTTTCTTTTCTTCATGTTTCTCATAAGCTGATTAGAAATTCCGAGAAGTATTTGTGGAATAACTTCTTAGTTTCAAACTTTTAAGAGCTATGACTTTCATCAGAGAACTTTGGGGATATGTTTTTACTTTTACTGTTAATTCTGTATTTATGTTTAGTGAAAAATGAATCTTTGTGGAATCTCAGGCTGGCATCCTGGCAGTTGGTAGGGGGAATAAAGTTGTTGAAGCAGGTGTTGGAAGTGACGGTGAGCATACCCTCCTGTATGTAATGCCTTTATTTTTTGAAGCAAGTATATAATATTGATTTTATTTTTCTATCAGGAATCGAGAAGCCTGTGGTGGTTAACAAAATGAACTTGACCTTATCTGCTGATCATCGCGTTTTTGATGGCAAAGTTGGAGGTTAGTAATGCTGTACAGTTGTTTTTGGTGTGTGTGAGTATGTGGCCCGCTCTTACAAATGTAAGAGTGTTATGGGGTAGATGGGGGGCTGTGCAACTGCTGAAATGCCCCTACCTATTTCGTAAACACGGTATTTCTTGTATGTAGTCAACTTTAATTAGGAGAAGAAGGGCAACCTAAAAGCATAAAACCGATTGACATCTAATTTGTTAAAATGAATATTAACCTGTAATATTCTTGTACTGAGTTCAAAACTACTGTTCTGTAGGATCGTTTCTATCTGCTTTGCGTACTAACTTCAGCGATATCCGCAGACTTCTTCTATGAAATTCCCACTTTCTAACAATTGGGTTCTCAGATTCAGCCCTTACAGAGGGTTGATATGCTATGGGTGGTGATAATTTTTTTAAGCAATTATACCAAATTGTACCAGGGATATGTTTTTTGAGAGCACAATTGGTGCCATATAATTCTTCTGAATTGTCATTCATCGGATGCACCACCATTTTAGAGGTTCCAACTCGCGCAATGTTTTGCTCGGACATTTTGTTGAATCAATAATACGGTATAATAATATTGTTTTTTTCCCATTCTGTTGCTACATTTGTAATTTGCAGTTGGTGGAATGACATGTGCAATATGCATTTCTTCTAGCTTTTGGTTTTATGTACACTTGGATGCTGGAGTTGCTAACCATTTGGACAAGTGTCTATCGTAAGAGCCACTTTGACACTGCTTTCAGTTCTTTTGAATATATATATATATATATATATATATATATATATATAAA
>CAOJCR014166572.1:0-11582 GCA_948330485.1 Euphorbia neoarborescens | reverse complement strand
ACATGTCGTGCTTCATAAACACGCCTGCGTGTTAAGCTTTTGGAACTCAAGTCTACTGGAAATCATTGTAACACACCGTGTTGCAGCACAACACGTCGTGTTCTTTCACAGAACACGTCGTGTCGTGCACAACAAGCCAGCGTGTTACAATACAACTGGTCTGTTTCATTTTTTTTTACTTGAAACAAGTCGTGTTCCAGGTCTGATGCTCTTCAAATATTTTATTTTTACCCCTTTTCTACGAAATTGATCCGCTTTTCCATTTTTAGTCAAATAAATGACTTTTCCTGTATTAAAATAAAAAAATCATACATTTTTGCTCTCGTTCTTACGTGTTTAATTTTCAAGCTCGACGATTTCCAATAATTAGTGTGATGTTTATTTGTATCTGAGACCTTAGATTTAATTCCCATTCTTACACATTTATATCTAGAAAACCGTACTGGTAAGCCGGTAAGCCGGGTTTAGGGCCGCTAACACAATTCAACGAAGGAAATTACTTTTCAGATTTCTAACTCACGAAATATGCATGCTTCGAAACTAAAAATTGAACCAAAAATTTTCTAAAATAATAAATCACCACAACCCTTTCGTAAATGAGCAAAAAAATGTTATTAGGCCATCGCGAGTTCATCCCTTGGCCCAAACTGTTCGGTCTGACTAACCGAGTTAGATCGAACGTCCCCCTAAATAAATGATCTTGAGATATCGATTCTCCCCATTCTTAACAAATGTCCATTTCAAGCATGATGCTATGCTACGTGTTTAATTTCACGCTTATAATGCATGCGTGGATGTTCTCCCATTTTTTCTTTTTATTTTGGATGTAAAATCCCCGTAGTTAGGTTTTATGATTCGATTTGGTTGTAATTATTTATTTAATTTTCTGCATTTATTTACCGCTTCGTGTATGCACGTTCACTTTAATTTTAACTTAAAATCAATTTATGTTCTTTACAAATAAAAGTACTTCGTTTTCAAAATGTCGTCGATTTCTTTTCATAAGTCTTTTGAAAAAGCAAAAGGAGATGTCTTGTCCGAACCCAATCTCTAGATCACGGTTTTGGATTCAAGCTAAGGATCCAAGAAATACCGTGAATTAATTTTCGGTAGAGCTTGGAACTGGATGACGAATCCAAACATCCTTTTTAAGAGATTCGAGTCCGAGTTTCTTTTAAAACGTTTTCTCTTCACATTTTAACGTTCTTTTTCCAAAGATCTGGATTTCTCTTAAAATCAAAGTCCTAAGGCCCGCGTTCGTGCGCGTATTTGATTGTCTAAGGATCTATTTAACTTTCCTAAACCAAACTTTTCTTTTATTTATTCGTTCACTTGTTTATTTTTTTATTTATGTCAAGTCCAAATCATTTTTCCAAACTTTTATCTTTTTTATGTTGATAAAAAGGTCGCTCGTTCATAGTGGTGACTCTGCTGGGGATTTCTTTTTAGAATTTTTCTTTGCAAAAAGTTTTCAAGCTTAGAAATTTTTTTAAAAGAATTCTCGAGGAGCCTTTGAAAGACTTTTTCAAAAGAATTCTAAAAGATATCGACTACATTTTTCAAAACAAAGTACTTTGATTTGTTTATCCACTTAACTGGATCTTTATCTTCAATGCATCTGCATTTCAGTAGACACACTTTGCACCTCACCACGCTAAGACCACCATACCTACCCCAGTTTCTCAAGAAAGTGTCGCTATGTGCCCACTAGTTGCATACAAGGACACCTATAGAGTTACCGTCGATAGCCTCGTACCGTAATCTAGCTCGTTCGAACCTATTTGGGGAGAGATAGATGGTATATATTGCTATGGGAGCCTCCTTTGCTATCCGGATTTTGACCACCTTGTATATAGAAGTCGTAGAAATTTCCCTTAGGATTCTCAAATCACAAAATAAAATGAATCTAGTTTCGACCTTTGTCATTCTCCGTTAATGGCAAAGAGACCCCCACCTAGGAATGGTTAGAGACTTTGTACCACGTGGAGATATAAGGTTGGAAACTAAGTTTCGTATGCTATCTGCTCTTGTTTGTGCTTTGTACCCCTATTTTACAATACATCACAATTGATCATTCCATATTTTAGCACACGTGCATTGTATGCCACGCTAACCCACATCTATGTGCAGCCACATGGATGTCGTCGTAGACACATATGCCATGTCATTCATATGTTATGTCTCAAACAATATGCTACGTCATCTGCATGCCATGTCATTCATATGCCATGTTTCAAACGATATGCTATGTCATTCATATGTCGTGTTTCAAACAATATGCCATGTCATTCATATGCTATGTTTCAAATGATATGCCATGTCTCAAGCAATATGCCATGTCATTCATATGCCACATTTCGAGCAATATGCCATGTCATTCATATACCATATTTCAAACAATATGCCATGTTTCAAGCAATATGCCATGTCTCGAGCAATATGCCATGTCATTCATATGCCATGTTTCAAATAATATGCCATGTCATTCATATGACATGACTCAAGAAATATGCCATGTTTCAAACAATATTCCACGTCATTCATATGCCATGTCTCAAGCAATATGCCATGACATTCATATTCCATGTTCCAAACGATATTCCATGTCATTCATATGCTATGCCTCGAATGATATGCCATGTCATTCATATTCCATGCCTCACACAATATGCCATGTCATTCATATGCCATGTTTCAAACAATATGCCATGTCATTTATATGCCATGTTTCGAGCAATATGTTGTGTCATTCATAGGCCATGTCTCAACCAATATGTCGTGTCATTCATATGCCATGTCTCAACCAATATGCCATGTCGTCCATATGCGATGCCACATATATGTATTAACGACTAACCACTAACTGTTGGATGCATCACATGATCACAGACTTATGTTTCAATACGGTTTCATGAATGTTGCCTAGTATGTCTATATACACCTTTAGTTATGAGTTCATATGTGGAATCCTCGTATATTTATGTATGCTCATGCAAGATATTTAGGTGACTGGTTCATCTCCTCTATTACCATTGTTCCCCGTAAACATGTATAACACCAATATTGCATACAAGCATTGAGTCTTCAAAAAAGTTTGCACTTCATGCATTGTGCTAACGCTTGTTGTGGTTGACAAGACCAGTTGAGCTGCTTTCACCATAGAGGACGGTCTAGAATTAGGAGTTAATGGCCAAGCAGGGGCCGGTGTAGTAGAGGAAGATCGAGCAAGCACCAATCCAGCCTATATGACTAGGAAAGATCTGTATCAAGCTATGGCTGACTGGATGTCCTCAGAACAGTTTGTGGGGGCGATAGCCAATGTAGTTGCCACTCTGTAGAAAACACAGAAGCCGAAAGTGAACACAAAACTGGTACCACCAATGGAGCCAGTGAGAATGGAGGAACAAGCACCGTATTTTGGGTCAGTGAGGGGAGAGTCAGTACTGGGGGTTAAAGATAAGACAGATCTTGAGCTGAGAATGGAAGCACGGTTAGAGAAGTATGAACAGGCTTAGAGAGCATTACTGAATCAAATGAGGAGTCTCTAATGTCAAAGAACATCCCTATGCAAAGCCACAGGAGCTTACAGCCGGAGGATTTGAGAGGTTCCTGCCTAGGTTTCCAATGTACAAAAGGAAGGGATGCCATGCCTCTCATATTACTCAGTTTGTGATAGTTCTGACCATGGAATGGCTAACACAGAACCATATAGTCCACCTCTTCCCAACTACTTTGGAAGGGGAGGTCACTAGCTGGTACAACCAGCATCCTGAAAATGTAAAGAAGGATTTAGATCTTCTCTATGCTAAATTTGTAAAGAACTATGCTTACAACAATGTAGAGTTTAAAACCACTTTATAAGACCTGGAAGCTGTGGCCCAGAGGGTCGGGGAGCTTTTCCAAGACTACTATAAGAGATGGATCAAGACTATGAATGGCTTGTCAGTGAAGCCACCAGTGACTGAGTTGATAGTGAAGCTTGTAGATGGGATTTTAGATGTTTACAAGAAGGAAATGAAGTATAAGACCTTCCACTCATATGTTGAGGTCTTAGAAATGGGGAAGAAAGTGGAGAAGTACGAAGTCATCCCCAAGTCAACTAGCTTGAGTTTCAAGTCGAGGGCCTACTCTGGTTTCAATTCATCAAGTGCACTGGCTACTTCTTCTTCTACTTCGAGGCCTGCTATCCTTGAGGTAGATGTTGCCACCATTGCCAAAGCATTAGAAATCCAGGCAGCCAAGAGAGTTTTTGTCAACCCTTAGACCGAACCTCTTAATAGGATATTTATAAAATGCCAAGTTGTCGGACTTCTCCAACCAGTGAGACCTTTCAGAATGCCATCCCCCGAGGAGAAGTTGACTTTCTGCTCCTACCATGTGTCAAACATACATATAACTGATGAATGTGCAGCATTAGTTACTGCCGTCTGAAGACTGGTAGCAGAAGGAAAGTTGGAAGAGCCAGCTCCGGCCAAACCTAGCACACAGAACAATCCTCTCCCAAAGTTCAAAAACCAAGTGAATATGGTTCAATTAGGATTAACCTCCGACTTTGTTTTCAAGCAACTCATAGAGGCAAATCCTACAGTGCAAGTGGTCAGTTCTATGACGACCACCATTGATGAAGAAGCTCCTAAGAAGCATGACCTCGGGAAGATTGAGATAGCTGAAGAATGTGAGGGGTTATAGATGGGGTGATTTTCACCTCCCAAGCTAAAGGGAAAGGAAAAGGGCCTGTCGGACTAGAAGATATAAATATTGATGATGCCGAGGATGAATTTGCTATGTTCTAGCAGTAGCTACAATACCTGGTATGTTCCCAATTGGCTGGGAATTTCTTGAGTGCTATAGACGGCCAGGTAAACAATGTCATCCAAAGCGATCGGGTTTATCTACCGAGAGATTTGATGCCGATCACACAGACTCAGCCAGCTATTCACATGAACCCTTTTTGCCCCATCCAAGATATGGATAGAGAGGAACCTACAGTTCTGGAGCAACTGAAGAGAACCCCATCTAGAATCAGCATCTGGAAGCTACTGTTAGAATTAAAGAAGCATCGGGATGCAGTTGTCAGAAAACTGATGGAGGTTGATGCATCTCCTCTGTCCTCTCCCGAGGATGTGTGCAACATGATTATGAGAAAGGATAATTCTATGAAAAGGGACCCAATCACTGATCAAAGAGCTCCTGTAATCACCTTCAGTGACACTGATCTCCCGAGGGAAGGAAGGAAGCACAACAAGGCACTCTTTCTGAAGGTATAGATCATTGATCGAATTGTGCCCTGTGTCATGGTCGACGATGGTTCTGCATTGAACATATGCCCTCTGAGAATGCTACCATTCTTAGGGATGATCGAGGAAGCCTTACAGCTGAGTAACCCAATGATAAGAGCGTATGACGACAGTAAAAGATCAGTGTTAGGCACATTTAAGACTAAGGTTGAGGTTTAAGGAGTCAAGTCTACAGTAGTTTTCACCGTGATTGACATCCCAGTGACATGATCTTTGCTTTTATGAAGGCCATGGTTCCATGATTTGGGAAGAGTCCCCTCCACCTTGAACCAAAAAGTGAAAGTTCCTATTAACGAGAAGATTATAATCATCGAAGCTGATAAACCGTCAGTTCTAGCAGTTGCCGCATCTTCTGAAATTCTAATGAATGGTTTCCAAGTGTCCATGTTAAACTAGAGGAAGCCATGTCCCCTTTCCGATGGGAGCACAACTATATGGCCTGTCAAAAATATGAAGAAGGAAAGGGACTCGGTCGAAACTTGTAAGGTGATCCCAAATTGATTTGCTGCCCCTTCCAAATGAACGCCGATGGTTTAAGGAGTAGAAAACAGGGAGTATGGAAGCGGAGGGATAGGAATGCTAACAAGGGTTCCATCTTTGTCCGAGGAGGAGAGAGAGTTTTCGATGGAAGTGCAGAATCGGTTAACTGTACCGGTCTTATAGTACCTGGATTTGAGATCTTCAACGGTGTGGTGAACCTTTGCCAACATGTGTATGGGTTTGTGGTTAACATGCTGAAGAAAGAGACACTTGTGGAGCCCATGGGAAAGCCACTTGCAGACCCAAAAGGGAAGTCGCCAATGGAATCAAAGGAAGAACACTCTGCTGATTAGAAGGTTGAAGAAGCTGTGGAACTACTGGGCAGTCTAGCACAATTAGATGAACCTAGCAAGGACACTGGCAGTAGAAACTCCGAAGCCAATGTCAACCTGTGAGCTGATTGGAGGAAGCAACAAGGATAAGGCCTCCACCAGCACTAGCCATGACCCTCCTCCTGTGGAGGATGATCAACTTTATGTAATAGATGTAGCTTCTATCTTTAATCTGAACACTAAAGCCCATGAGGCATTGAATGAAATGAAGTCTAAGTTTGCTTACTTGTGTGTTATTTTTATTGATGGAATTGTACATACATTTGAACATTCATTTTATGTTTTCAGCATTCACGACACTGCATTATATGAAATTAATTTGGGAATACGGGATGAACTTAAAATGGTAACCACATCGCAAGATCTTACTCCCAAAGAAGAAGTCGACATCACAGCAGTACAACAGAAACACACAAAAGCCTTCGCATGGACATACGAAGACATGCCGGTGGTGGACAGAGAGATTGCTGAGCATCAGATCTCGACTAACTTCAATTTCCCTCCATTTAAATAGAAGCTCCACAGACTTTGACTAGAATGGGCCGCCAAAGTAAAGGAAGAGATACAGAAACAACTGCAAGATGGGTTCTTGGAGGTTGTAGAGTACCCTAAGTGGCCAGCAAATGTGGTACCTGTGTCGAAGAAAGATGGGAAAGTCAGGGTTTGTGTAGACTTCTGTGACTTGAATAAAGCCTCCCATAAAGATGACTTCCCACTGCCTCATATAGATGTGTTGGTAGATAGTGTAGCTACAACAGAAATTTTCTTATTTGCAGATGGCTTCTCTGGATACAATCAGATCAAGATGAGTGAAGAAGACAAGGCAAAGACCCCTTTCATCACAGAATGGGGGCACATATTGTTATAAAATCATGCCTTTTGGACTAAAAATGCTGGTGCTACCTATCAGAGAGCGGTCACGACACTGTTGCATGACATGATCCATAAAGAGGTAGAAGTGTACGTAGACGACATGCTTATCAATTCTCCAACCAGAGAAAGCCATGCTGCCATCCTGGATAAATTTTAACGCGAGCAGAGAAGTATAACCTAAGGCTGAATTCGAAGAAGTGCACGTTCGGGTTACTTCTGAAAAACTCCTGGGACACATAATTAGCAAAAGGGGTATTGAAGTGGATCCAAATAAGGTAAAATCCATAAGAGATATGCCCGTATCCAAAACTGAGAAAGAGATAAGGTCCTTCTTGGGGTCTTTACAGTACATCAGCCATTTCATTTCCAGATTAACACCCATTTGTGAACCAATCTTCAAACTCCTACGAAAGAACCAACCCAAAGAATGGAATGACCAATGCCAAATCGCCTTCAACAAGATCAAAACCTACCTCCTAAACCTACCTATTCTAAAACCACCTCAACCCTAAAAGCCTTTAACCCTATATCTAGCCATTAAAACCACCTCCATTGGGGCAATGCCAGCCTAGGAAGATGATGATAAATGGGAATTTCCTATTTATTACCTCAGTAAAAGCCTTTTGGATCATAAAACCCGGTGCTCATTGGTAGAGAAGATGTGTACAGCTATAGTTTAGGTGACTAAGAAGTTGAGGCATTATTTCCAGTCTTACAAAGTGATCGTGGTAACAAAGGAAAACCCGATCAAGTACTTGTACTCGGCCCCCATGTTGATAGGAAAGCTGTCTAGGTGGTTACTGTTGTTATCAGAGTTTGACATTCAATACCAAGCCAGAAAGGTCATAAAAGGCAGAGTAGTAGCAAAATTCCTAGCCGGGTAACCAGTGGATACAGACTCCGAGGCAAGCCTAGAATTCTCAGATGAGCAGTTGGTGTCTATGGATGTAGACAATCCCCAATGGATCATGTTCTTTAATGGAGCAGTGAACAGTCAAGGGGCCAGATTGGGAGTTATTATTGGCACACTTGAAGGAGAACTTATACCCCTTTCCAAGATATTATAGTTCCATGTCACTAACAAGGAAGATGAGTATGAAGCTTGTCTCTTTGGGTTAGACACTCTGATTCAGTTGGGAGCACAGAATGCAGTCATCATAGGGGACTCCATTTAGTCATACGGCAGGTCACTAGGGAATGGGGATTGAAAGAAGAGTCTCTCAAGCCTTATTTGGAAGCCGTCAGGGAGTTAAGCCAGAACATCCCAGTCTGTCTTTACCGACACATTCCTCGGGGTGAGAACAGAATGGCAGATGCCTTGGTCATACTATCATCACTTTAGAGAGGCCCAAGTCGACAATATTTGCACCCTCTGATAGTGACCACAGCCCCGAGACCTTACTTTCACACTTTCCAAGCATGCACTGTTATGGCAGACAACAAGCTGTGGTTCTATAACATAATGGAATATTTAAAGACGGGCCAGTTCCCTGCAGATAGTGGTCCTTCAGATCAAGCTACTCTTCGAAAGCTAGCGGTACAGTTCAGACTTGCAGATGGACAGTTGTATAAATGGGAGGCTGAAGGACTCCTTCTAAAGTGTTTGACAGAAGAAGAGGCTAAAGTAATAATACAACAGGTTCACTCTGGGGCATGCAGGCCACACATGAATGGGGTATCTCTGATGAAAAAGATCCTGAGCCAAGGTTATTTCTGGTCTACAATGCAAGCCGACTATATAGCGGAAGTCAAGAGTTGCCATGAATTCCAAATATATGTGGATATATCACATCTTCCTCCTACGGAAGTCCATAACCACTCAACTCCCTGGCCCTTCTTTGCTTGGGGCATTGACATTATTAGGGAGATCCGACCTCCAGCCTCTAATGGCCATTGATTTATTATGGTAGTAGTGGACTACCTCTCCAAGTGGGTGGAAGCTGCTTCATATGTCACCGTCACTGCAAAGAACATAGCCAAGTTTATCGAATTTTAGATTTTCTTCAGATACGGGATTTCCCACCATGTAGTAACAGACAACGGGGTTCAGTTCCAAGGGGCAATGGTAGCCTTATTCACAAAGCATGGCATCGAACATCACCGGTCCTCACCATACATGTCGCAAGATAATGGGGCAGTAGAAGCCGCGAACAAGACCATCAAGAAGATTTTGTGCAAAATAGTATCCACTTATAGGGACTGGGCAGAGAAACTACCTTATGCCTTATGGGGTTACAGGACTTCAGTCAGGACACCAATGGTAGCTATCCCCGTACTCACTCATCTACAGTATGGAGGAAGTCTTACCAGTGGAGATGGAGGTCAAGTCACTCCGTATAGCCCTAGAAGCCAAATTACCAGAGACAGACTGGGTCAAGAATAGATATGAGCATTTGGCAATATTGGATAAGAAGCATTTACAAGCCTTAGATAAGCTATAGTTGTACCAGCAACGTATGGCCCGAGCATACAACAAGCGGGTTAAGAAGTCTGAGCGACCAATAAAGCCAGGAAATCTAGTATTGAAGCACTTCAAACCCACCCATGTACACGCAAGGGGAAAGTTCAAGCCTAATTGGGAAAGGTCGTATGTGGTAAAGAAGGTTTTGTCTAAAGGAGCAGTGATGATAATAGACATGGATGGCAATAAGTTCGTGAATCCAGTTAACCAGGACCGACTGAAGATTTACCATGTGTAGAATCCCAGAGAAAGCTATAACCTCACGAATACCTACCCAAATTGAGTGACGAGAGTTACCACCCAAACATCCCAGTCATTTGAGGGTAAGGTGGTGCGACTTGTGTAACCCTTTGGAGTAATTCTAGTTCCTGAATTACATTTCATCAATGTTGTGTATGGGTGTCTAGAACTTATAATGAATGCCCATGTACTGTGTGATTTCAACAAGAAAATAAAGCTCAAAGCAAATTTTATGCCTCCTAAGTGTTCTGTTAAGCATTTCATGTCACACTTGAAACTCTATCATGTGTTACGCATCTAAAAGAAAAGTCTGTTGGGGGGTGAAAACCAAAAAATGGTGCCCCAACCAAAAAGTTAGGACAACAGCTCGTCGGATTGAAAATTAGGGGATTTCCAACGGTCCGGTCAAAAGTTAGAGCAGCTTGCTGGGGCAAAAATCGGGGCATCCCGACGGTCCAGGAAAAAATTAGAGCATTTTAATACATTATCCCACTTCAAAATCCAAATCAGGGCCTCCCATCCAATACACAGCACCTTGGAAACCCTTGGTCGACGACAACACGAAAATAGATGCAATTACCAGCCTCATCATTAATTTTTGGTCATCTTCAATCGCCATACATGGTTGAAAGCCCAACTTGTCATAAGTGACCATAACAAGCGTTATGTCGTAACAAATGTCACACTCACAGAACCGAGAGCTCATTTTTATTCATTAATCAAAGGGGTAAAAATTTTTGTTGCAAAAATTGTCGATTAATGAATAAAAAGGAACTCGTCTTTGCACCAGTTATCATGAGTTTTTCAGTCATAAGTGTCACCCTGCTGTCAGTCACTTTCTTAAACATTTTCCCTTTCTTCCGCATCTCCTCTTACATTACACCAAGTCAAGCTCATGCAATCATGGGTCCTTTGAGTCCCATACATATGTCCTCATTTCCATTTACAATCGAAGGGGTAAAAGTTTTGTTGTCAAGACTGTCAATTGTAAATGGAAATTCGCGACGAGGAGTGCCAGCCACCTATTTATTTCTAGCATACATACATTGCATCGTGACCAGTAGCCATGCGATTCGCCGTGACCTATGGCTCACCCTTTCTTAACGCGCGACTCACCGTGACCTACGGTTCGTATCTTTTAAGTTCTTTTTGTGCGTCTTATAGTGCTAAGCATGAATATATCGCTTTATATGTGCTCTATTCCATGCCTATACACGAGTAAGATCCCCCACTCCCTCCATCGTGTTCTCAAATTCTAATCTCGAATTTGATCACACAAGGGGCAGTCCGTGAGCACAGGATTTTCCCTAGAGCAGTGACGAAATCGGCACACGCCAACATTTTTTACTCTCCCGTATTCACCCAAGTTAGTCAAAGGAAATCCATGAACTCCGACATTCACATGGCAAAGACTCGAATCAAGCAGTTATCAAGTAATTTTTATGCACTAAAGTCAGGCATATGCATTTGGGTCCAAAGCCCAATCGAGCCTAAAACCAAACCATAAACCCATAATCCTTTGCTTAACCCAAAACCCAATTAAAGTTACCCATTTTTACTCCCCAAAATTCAGATTTACAATATGAATTTTCCAACCAAAATCAAATAAAAAGGAAGATGCCATTTAAGGAAAAGATTCCCTAAGAGACAAGGGAAAATATGGGTTGATCATATACTACTTTTGGTGTAGACAAGGACTAAGGGAGGATCAATTTCAGCAGAAAATCAAAGAGAGAGGGGGGACGTGATTTCCAGCCCTAAAAAACCCCACCTGCAGCCACTTTTCACAACAACACTCACTCAACTAAAAAAAAAAACCTTTGCTCTCAAGTTTTGGTT
>CAOJCR014164733.1:0-12325 GCA_948330485.1 Euphorbia neoarborescens | reverse complement strand
CTCCCGGTTTAATGAGTTGATCTTAAGATGGGAATCATGCCACTTTTTGGTTCGTTCTTTATAAAGTTTTGCATTTTCATAAGCCAATAAATGAATCTCATGAAGTTCATTTAAATCCAATTTTCTTTTTAGACCGGCATTTGTCATGTCAAATTTGAGTGCTTTAATAGCCCATTAAGCTTTGTGTTCAATCTCTAAAGGAAAATGAAAAGCCTTGCCATATAGCAAACGATATGAACCAATAGGTGTTTTATATACGGTACAGTATGCCCATAACGCATCATCTAACTTCAGAGATCAATCTTCTCGTGATGAAGACACAGTCTTTTCTAAAATCCATTTTAATTCCCGATTTCAAACTTCAACTTGCCCACTTGTTTGTGGGTGATATGGAGTGGAAATCCAATGATGCACTCCATACCTTTTAAGTAAAGCTTCAAATTGGCAACTTACAAAGTGTGTACCACCATCATTAATTAAAGCCCTAGGTACACCAAAGCGAGTAAAATTAGATTTAAGGAAGTGGACCACAGTTTTTGCATTATTATGAACACATGCTTGAGCTTCCACCCATTTTGACACATAATCCATAGTAACAAGGATGTAACTCTTCCCTTGTGAGGTTGGGAATGGTCCCATGAAATCGATCCCCTATACGTAAAAAACTCAACTTCTAAAATGGTAGATTGTGGCATTTCATCTCTTTTACTAATGTTGCCCATCCTTTTACACCTATCACATCTCAACACAAAAGATCGTGAATCTTGAAATATAGTGGGCCAATAGAATCCACTTTCTAAGATTTTAGCAGCAATTCTATTTGCGTTGTGATGCCCACCATAAGCACTATAATGACATTGTGTTAAAATGCTATGATAATCATCTTCACATACACAACACCTAATAATGCCATCAACATATATTTTAAACAAGTAAGGCTCATCCCAATTGTTTTTCTTAACATCTAAATGAAACTTCTTTCGTTTTGCATAAGATAATTCAGGTGGTATAATTTATGAAGCAAAAAAATTAGAAAAATTAGCTTACCAAAGTACAGAAATATTCTAACAAGCATCAAGTTTGTTAGAAATAATGATAGGTAAAGTATTTTGTTCACCTAAAGAAGATATCTTAAATCATTGGGGAGTTCTTTTAATTCAATTTTTGGAGGCTTTATGATGGAAGGAGGAATAGGTTCCTCATCCCGAAATAAAGGCTCAATGCTTGATTTGTCAGTTGTTTCACATGACTCATTAGAATTCATGCATTCATTCTCAACAAGCAATATATCGTGCATTGTATCAAAAGAACAAGAATCTTGCACACATGCATCAATCACATCAATATACATGCATGTATCATCTTCCATATGATATTTTGAGGTTTTATTCATGCAAAATTCTACCTTGTCATCTCCTATTCTAAACATAATTTTTTGGCAGAAACATCTGCTAGAGCATGGCCCATATTCATGAAAGGTCAACCTAGAATGAGGGGGAATTTCACATCATGCATAAAATCTAATATTACAAAATCTGTGGGAAAAACAAATTTTCCTACTTGAACTAATACATCTTCAATTATACCAAATGGTCTAGTGATAGATTGATTGGTAAGTTGTAAAACCATGTTAGTTCTTTTTACTTCATCCAATAATCCTAATTGTTTACAAACTGATAATGGCATAAAATTTATGCTAGCCCCTAAGTCACACAAATAATGAGGGAATTCAATATCTCCTAGTTTGCATGGTATAGTGAAACTTTCGGGGTCCTTTAATTTAGTAGGAAAATCATTAGAGATGATGGAACTATAATCTTCCATTAAGTTGATAGTTGACACATTCTCCCAATTATGTTTCTTAGAAACAAGTTCTTTTATGAATTTTTCGTAATTGGAAATTTGTGTGATTGCTTCTATAAATGAAAGATTAATATGCAAGTCCTTTATCTTATTAATAAAGTCAATAAATTGCTTATCTTGATTCCTTTTCTTGAGTGTTTATAGAAATGGTGGTGGAGGTTAGTATATTGGGACAACTTCTTATTTTTGCTCCACACTAGTTTCCGGTTGAGCCTCCTTATTTGGACTTACCTCGAATTCATCAATATTCTCAATAGTAACATTAGTTGCTATATCCGAAGGATCTAAGTTTTCTATAATTTTATCCGACCGAAGAGTTATAGCTTTTACATCATTTATAGAACCTTTTTCTTTAGTACATGGTGAAGTTGTCAATTCACAACTTGTTTCTCATAAGACAAATTGTCCATTTGTAATTCCAAATTGTGAATTGAAGATGAGTGAGTAGACAATCATTTATCAAACTTAGATTCTAATCTTACAAAGTTCTTATCTTGACCCTTCAACGGGATATTTAAACCATCCAAAAATTGGTCTAACTTAATTGTCAATAATCCCATTTTATCATGAGCATATTCATCTTTTGTATGTTTGGAATCTGAGTTACATTTCTTAAGACATATTTGGTGTAAAATTATCCATGGACATAGTTTATTTAGGCTAATGCATCAATAGAAATATAACTAGATTCATCACAAGAAGTTTTTAATTCATGACAAAAACAAGGTATACTTATTAAGGCTTAAAGAATCAATTTTTTTTGTGTTAGTACAGAAAATTGGTCCTGAATAACTTTAAGAGTGATACTAGAATCAAGTTGTTGTACCTTAGGTTAAGAAGTTTGTGCTGAAATTGCTTCAGGTGGCCACATGCTATGGTCTATTGACATCTCATCCAAAAGTTTGAAAGCTGAATTTGCTGTTCGTCTCATTAATGCTCCTCTTGCTAGGACATCTATTATCCTGCGTGTTAAGGAGTTCAAACCATTGTAAAATATTTGCATAAGGACGTTCTTTGGTATACCATTTAGAGGGCATTTTTGCAACATCTCCTTATATCTATCCCATGACTCGAAGAAAGTTTCATTTTAATTTTGACCCAAGTGCTTAATAGGTTAAGAGACAAGGAATGCAACCAAACTTTTGCTTTATTTTTTAGGGTAAAGAGAAATACCCTAAGTCTAATGGCATCCGAAGAGACTCCACCAATTTTAAAGGTATCACATATCTCTAAAAATCTGGCAATATATGCATTAGTATCCTCATATACTAAATCGTGAAAAGTTACACTGTTTTGTAGAATGGCTAGTAAGGCAGGTTTTATCTCAACTAGGCACATCCACTGGTGGTCGAATCACTCCATTTTGAGTATTTTCTATGATTAGGGTAACAAAATCTAAAGTGTAGGTACTTGTTGATTATCCATCACTAACTTTAATGATTTCTTCAAAAATAAATAAAAAATAATTAGAACAAGTATTGAAAGTAAATATACTATAAAAAATATCCATAAATCAGAATTTGAACATTTTTTCCCACTAGACACCGTTTGTTCCCTAGAAACGGCAAAAAAACTTTTTACAAACTTTTCTTCCATAGGAACGTATTTGTGAAATTATGCAAATACCCACATGAAAGTTGGTCTTAACTAAAATAAATTCACACATAAGGACAGGTCGCACAAGTAGTATAAAACGGATTTTTAAGTCCGAGTATCGATCCCACGAGGAAAAAGGTACACAGTGATGTATATATTCATGCATTCTATTTATGGTAATCATAATGTTGGTTGGTTTTGTGAATCCTACACAAATTCATAAATACACAAGAGTTTTTTTAACATAATCCATAAGCTATTAAGGATGATATAATTATTTAAGATATTACGTAAACTATTCTCATAAATCAATTAATCCTACTTGTGATTCACATGCATTGAGAAATATCATTCTTTAGTTATTACAATGATTTAAACATTGGATTGAAGTATGATTAACCTAACCCAATTCATGCAAGAATCATGAAAATAATATTCTATGTCATTTGATTATTACAACATAAAATATCACAAGTCATCTTCTTTCATTTAAACATTCAAGCATAATATCAATGTTATCTTTATAAACAACATCAAAACTTATTCTAATCCCACACACACTTGGTGTTGATTAACTCAATATGCATATTCAGTATTTAAATAAGGAATTAAATAAAGAATCATCAAATAACATCAAGTAATTCCATCTTATTTCATGAATAACATGTTTAGAGAACAATAAACATAATGAAGTGTTCTTGCGGTAAAACTCAAATAATCAATCCATATAATGGTTGTTAATCATTGCCGAGATTGCCCAATGGGAGTTTATTGTCACTCCGAGAAATATTTTGCAAGTAAACAATCAAATTTAAGAGAATATGATTAACTCTCCCCAAAATAGAAATATAAAAAACATAAAGAACCAAGGAGAAGAGTACAACTCCTTACGGGGTTGTAACTCTTTCCCTTACGAGAAGAATGTCTTCTCTGGATGTACTGACTTTCTCTTCCTCTTGTGAATCCTCTAAATGAGTGTGGAATTCGTCCTCTTCAAGATTCTCTCTCTAAAGTGTTTGTATTCCTTGTAGAGTGTGTTTTCTCTCTCAAAATTCTGCTGTACAGGATGTATTAAATGGGTATTTATAGAGTTTTAGGGTGTTAATTATGTGTTTTCACTGGTTGAGGGATGTTGGGACATGTTAGGATTGGTTTAGAATGGATAAGGATAAATTTGGAGGGAAGAAAGAGGGAATACAACATTTATTTCATACAAGATCGTTGGAATTATGGCCTGAAATCGAGCAGGTCGCGATCGTGGGGTGCAGAGTCGCGATCGCAACTGTTATCTAGAACTTTTGGTCCTGAATCATGCATAGGTCGCAATCGTGACAAGTAAAGTTGCGATCGTTACATCCTCCGAGAACTCAACCTTGGAATTTTCCATAAGTCGCGATCGTGATAGGCTTGCTGTGGTCGCGACTTACTTCTTTCCATTCTTCCTTCTTTTTGCTCTTTTATCCATTTCTTATCCTGTTTATCCCGACTCTTCCAAGATGTTATTTTATCATCTTGAGTCTTGCAAAATAAATAATTCTAACACAAAACACTTGTTAAATACATAAAATATACCTGATTTATACTAGTTTTATATGCCAAATACACATGCTTTGTGCGTCGTACCAAGCTGACAAACCAGTGCAACAAAGGAAATAAATATTTTCAGATAACTGACCCATAAAATCACATGTAGTTAAAAACTAAAATTGAGTGAAATTGTTTTAATAATATACACCCTTAAACACTACATTAAACCGAAAAAATGTTTTCTAATCCGGCTCGGATCCATTAGCAACCCAAACCGCTATGGTCCGACTAGTCAAGTTGAACTGACCAACACCCTAAATAAATAACCCCAAGCTATCTTATCTTTTCCATTAAGCGTGTCCATTTCACCTGTCCTATTTGAGTCCAATGTGCTTTAATTATTGTTAATTGTTCAAAGTCTATGTTAGATGCGTGTTAGGATTTATTTATTTTTATGAATTCTTAGATACTCATGTATTTTAGGCAATTATACCCCAATCCTCATTTTAATAATTGTATCCCCCTGGGATAGGTTGTTTGAAAGGGTTGTATATATTTATTTATTTTCTCACTTTTATTTTTCTGCTCTTGTATGCACGATCACCTAAAATAAATCAAAATTTAATCAAATAAATATATTTTGTTCAAAACATTATCGATTTCAGAAAATTTATTTTGAAAGGGATAAGTATATGTATTTTTCGAACACAAGTCTCTTAGTATAGCAGCCTTCAGCTGGTTTAGCTTTACTTAATTTTCCCGATAAAGCTAAACCGAGTGGCGACACCACTTTCTTTTTAAATTGTTTTCAAAAGCAATTTATTATTTTTAATAAATTAAATTTGTTTTCTCTAAAATTGGTTTTCTAAAAACCCTAAGCCTAGTTCACACATATATTTTGATTAAGGCTTTCTTTCTCCAAAAACCTTAGACTGCTTTTAAGGCGAGAGGTGTTTTTTTATGTTTTATTTATTTTTATTTTACTTTTCTCCTAAAAATATTTTTCAAAAAACAAAACTTATTCTTTTGAAATCTTTTGTCGTCCGATCACACTATCATATAAGACAAGAAGATAATGATGATATTTACATTTTTACCCTTACCTACAACACATTATATACATAAACAAATCACTTTATCCCACAAATATCTTTTATACTTCCAATATACATTGAACCAAATTTCTCTAAAATAAAAAAATAATAGGGCAAGGATGAGGAATGGAAAAAATACTGTTCAAACTCAAGGTACGTTCTTCAATTGAGTTAAATTTGAATTTTTTTTATGACAGTGCTGCACCATAGATGCGCCACCACATACAGCAGGGCATGCTATAAGGATGGATAAATGTGCATCTAGGCACAAATTTTACGCACCCAAATATGTATAGAAGCATAATCAATATGTGTATCTAGGCATTCCAATGTCACATGAAGCCTGCATGCTCTGCCCAGATCTATTCTAGGGCAAGTAGACAGTGCTCCCTGGTATCATCTAGGCATGGTATTAGCACGCCCATACCCAGCACCACCTAGTTTTGCCTCATCATAGATGGTCATACTTGCAGGTTTAGGGTAGCTAGCTGCACTATAGGTGCTAAAGCGGCTGGTCGCGATAGCTGCTCAGTTGTTCACCAAGTTGTGTGCCTTTAAAAATAATTAAATTTTAATTATATATGTGTATTATGACTACGTGTTATAATCAGTTGTAGGGCACTTGAGGTTAAGAAGAGTTTTTTTATTTACTTATATTATTGTAATATATTTATAATAAAAAAATAAATATTTATAAATTTGAGAATATAAAGTGTTCATAAAATAATAATAATACAGGTAAGTTTTTTTTATTTTAGAGGAGAGTGGCTGCTAAGAAATGCATTATGGGTTATACACGTAGAGAATTAGATGTGGGGAATGATTCTGAATTTAAACCTATATAGTGAAGAGGTATCGACACCTTAGCACGTTGGAGGTGAGATATTGAGAGGGAGTAGTAGTGTATAGCTACTTCACAGGTGGACCATCCTTAATAGGATTTGAGTATTATGGAGGCTGAGGACTAGTCTGATTTTGATATGACGGATGATGATACTGATTGTAGGGACTCGAGGTATGAGTATGAAGTTCTTATTATACCTGTCCAGCGTATAACGTGAGGGAGAAAGGGTCTGTTTATTAGTACTCTATCAACATCATGTAAATTCATTATATATATTTACATGTAATTGGTATAAATTTATTGTTTGTGTATTTTTTTGTCATTTAATTGTTAAATTGACTATTGGTACCAGTAAATTATCCAGGACGAGATCCGATGATAGTTGGTGAGTGTAGGGGTCACAGTTGGGAGATCAAGTGGATGGACATGACATTCCTAGTTATCTATGAGATATGGCTTCGTGGATGTGGGATGGCTATTTTAGGGGGTATTAAAGTTCTAGAACAAAATAAATTTTTGTTAGCAACTTAGAGACTGGTACAGGTGAATGCCTGACATGGTGAGGCGGTTTATTGAAGGTCCAGGGTTAGGCCACCTGCATTCTACTATGTTCACCTATATAGATTCCCCTCTTGTATGTGTATTTTTTGAGCACTAGTAACCTGATACGAACTCCTTCTATATGCCTTTCGATGAGATTACTATTATGTTACATGATGTTTGGCACATTTTACGGATCCTAAAAGGGGGTCAGATTATGTCTATAGAGTATGGCACATACGAGCTACATATATTATGTTTGGAGTCATCTGAGAGGACCTAGTAACATATGGGCACTGACAGGGTGGTTGAGTACATACTTTTTCATTTTTTGATCTATGTGAGGAGGGACGTATTGATAACACTTAGGCCTCCGTATGGATATGGTGATGTTGGGTGCTACTCTATTTGTGGATAAGAGTGGCAATCGAGTAAGACTGAGCTGCTTGTTGAAGGTTATCGATGCACTAGACCATGTGTGATCGTATATGTAGGGAGTAGGTACACTTGCCTATCTATATCGCCAGCTAGGTATTACTACCAGGGGAAAATCATAGGGACTTACAAGATTCTTGAATCTCCTTTAGGCACGAATTTACGAGTACTTCCCTTGCTTTTGACAATAGAGAGGTTTATGGGATAGTCCACCTAATGCCCCTCGATTCAAGCAGCGGACTCCCAGTTCACAACCATTATCGGATGGCCGTCTCCACACTTTTTGTATTTGCCTAAACCACATGAATACTACTGAAGCATGTGAGAATGCATATTTTTTCTATTTATAACAAAAATTTAATTTATATTCTGATTTTTTTATTATCTACCCTTCACTTATATTTATATCATACAAAATTTTAATTTAATAAAAATATGTATACATTAATTTCCAAATTAATAGTGTATTCAGGTGATATGGATGCCTTATAGCCCCGATCAAGCATCAGCTGTGCCTAAAACAGTTTATTCAAGGATGATCTAGTATAAAATGTCATTGACCCCAAAATACTAAGATGTGTAGTACTTCAGCTAGGCTTTGTTTAGATTATTTTGCCATCGATGTATTTATCTATGAAGGATTTTCATCCATGGGCTAGCAAGTCCTATAGGGTGGAATACTCTGATCAGTTGGTAGGGGCCCAATGCCACGAATTTCCCCTCCAATGCATGCTTATAGAGGGATCTTATGAGCCTATAGAATGTGACACTATAGCATGCTATAGTGCGTACTACGGTGGTAAATGCAGTGCTTTCATCCTCAGCTTTTGTATAGGATGCATATGATAATGAGGAAGTAGTACCTTCCCTTAACAATGCTAGTTTTTGAGAGAACGATAATTTTTCAAAAAGCAAAATTTTCATTCGAATAAAACTTTAAGTTTAAGTTTGAAAAATGGAAAAGAATTCCTTTTGTTTCGTTTTTGAAAAGAATAAGAAATGAAATGTTTGAAAAGGGTTTGAAAATGAGATCAATTCGTAAACAATTAAGGTTCGCTCCCTTTGGAACACTTGTTGGCTAAAAAGTGAGATAAAGTTTCTATAAAAGCGACCTCAATCAAATGCGCGGTGAATGTGGACTTAAGTTTTTTTTTATAAGAAAACATGTTTTAAGAATAATGAAAACATGCTTAAAGAAATTCAACTCAAATCTCTAAAGATAATGGCTGGAATTGCCACCCGATTCCAAGGTTCACCGGGAATTAAATCACGGTGTTACCCAAAATCTAAGTATGAATCCAACACCATTTACAACAGTTTGGGTTCAAAAGATGCTCCTACTTATTCCTTTCTAAAAAGACATTTTTAATAAAAATTGACGACGTTTTAGACAAAGTATTTATTTTGAACATATATTGATTTTATTTTTATTTGAAGTGAATGATCATGCAAAAAGAAATAATAAATGCAATATAATTAACACATTTACAAATATTCAAACAAACTATCCTAGAGGATACATTTATTTTATTGGGGGCAATGGGGTATAAGCCCCTAAGATACAAGAATATCTAAAGGAAATAAAAATAAACCATATATTCAACATGCATGAATAAATAAATAAACACGTGGGACTTAAATATGACACGTGAAATAACATGCACTTGAATGGGGAGACACGATAGCTCGAGGTATTGCTTAATAGGGGGTAGTCTGATTAATCCGATCAATTTAATCTGACTATACCTAGAAAACAATTTTTTAAATACATGTGATAAGACTTGAAATTCATTTACTATTTAAAGAATTTGGCTCAATTTTAATTATTTTCCACATGCGTTAAAGTGGGTCGAATATCCAGGAATTAATTCCCTTTGTCGCACTATGTTAGCAGCCTTAAACCCAGCTTCTTGGCTAAATTTTCTAAACGCATACACATGTTTGAAAAATTAAATCTAAGTCAAAACATAGCAAAAATAATTTAAACATGTAAATATTAAACAATAACATTTACAAAATCACATAACTTCAACAATATAATTAAAATTGGGATAAATAAATAAAAACAATAATTAAATAAAAGTAAAGAAAATTAAATTTGGTAAAAAAAACATTTCAAAAATAATAATTTTTGTGTAACAAGTAATAAAACACAATAAAATCATAAATAGATAAAAATATATTAATTATTATAATAAAAAAGTTAAAAACATGAAATACGAAGAAAAGGACACAAATATAGATAAAAAAAATTTTCTGGACCCAAAGACCCAGATCAAGCCTAGGCTGACTAGGGGAGGGCCTGTGCGGCCGTTGGCCTACGGTTGTAGACCATTTCCATAGGGCAATACGCTTCGAGCTGCTGGACTGCAACAGGCTCGTAGGTCAGTTATAGGATTTTGGCCTGCTGTAGGCCAGCTGCGGGCTTTGGCCCGCACCGGCCCGACTCGGAATTTTTGTTAGAAAATATTTTTATACTAACATTTCTGAACTTAAGTGTTTTTTATAACTATGTCTAGGTCAAAAAATGATTTCTAGAACGTGTTTTACGGGGTTAAAGTGTTTATGTTAAATATGTCCAAGTGTCCATTTTAGTTCTCTTTGCTTGTCCAAATACACCCCACAACAGTAAAGGTACTCCCAAACAGCAAAGGTAGGAATTTTTAACCAAATTAGTTCATTTTTACTCGGGCAAAGTTTGATTTAAGACAAGAAACCCAAACTTTAAGTCTATTTTTCAGTTTTTTACTTGGAAAACACAAAAATTGAAAGAAAAACTTGAAATATGCAAGAATAAAAAATGATCAGCAAAGGAGGAGTTTAATGATCTCAAAAAAATACCTTTGGAGCATGCCTCTATTGATTTGTCGGTAGAAATCCAAGAGAAATGCCCAAAATCATGAAAGTGGCCAAAACTTGTACTTTTTTCTAGAAACCAAAGGTTCTTGAACCCAATTGTATGATTTTTTAGTAGGTTTATGTTCGGGGGATAGAAAAAAGGATTTTTAGGCTTTGTTCATGGTGTTCAGCGGCCGAAAAGGGTGGTGACCGGATTTTTTGTGATGGAGGAGAGGTGGCAAAGGAAGTGGTGTTTTCTCCTCCTTTCTCTCTTCTTTCTTCTCTCAAAATCCCTTAGACAAAATGTGAAATGTGTCCCCCCATTATTCTGTAATTTCATAGCTTTTAAATATGGTTAGTGGATAGAAATGACTAAAATGCCCTTGGGTGTACAAGTGATGATATGGCTATCCGACTCTTCGGCCTATTTTTTTAGACCGATTCCCATACCAAAATGATCTCAAGAGCAATATTCCATAGTCTTTTGCTATAAAAATATGGTTATTCTAGAAAAAAAATGAGGTTATGGCCTTAAAAATGACAATTTAAGTTCTAGAGGGACCAAAATCGTAATTTTAAATTTTTTTTATAAAAATCCTTTTGAATTGATAATTTAACTACATGGCCCCTACTCCTAAGGGTTCAAAAATATTTCTTATTATAGAAAATGAGCTTGGAAATTGACCCAATTCAATTCTTCTGCATTTCTCAAGTTTTTCTACCTACACAATCAAGAGAGTGGATCCCGACAGACAATCCTTTCATCATTGACTTTTCTCAGGACTCCTTAAACCTGGGGTGCTCATAGCTGCCCCTCATTTGATTGGATTCATTTGTATGAATATAGGGATATGAAAGTGAGCATGGAGAGTACTTACCTGAAAGTCGAGTAGTCTTTGATCTGTCAGGGAAATTCTTACTTATGTAAGCATGAACTTCATAAACTTCGTGTCAGCTTGGATTTGAACTTCTTAGAAGACTCAACAGCTGCTTTGACGTGAATTGTCTTAATTCGAAGGTAGCTTGAACATGGATTGCCTTAAATCCTATGGTGTGCCTTGAACACAAGTTATTCGAATTCATAGGCGCTGTGAACATGAAATCTTCTTAGAGGTACAGAGGTTTTCTAGAACACAAGTTGTCTAAATTTCAAGTGGTTTGACAGAAGGTTTGCCTAAGATTTTTTCCCCTAGCCTCGTCTTTCTGGAAAATATGAGTGTAGTAATGTAATGATGTAATGCTTTTATCACTTAGTTGACTATTTTGGATCAAAAAAAAAATTTTCCCCTTCGATTAATGATAAAAGCATGATGAAAATGTGAAGACATGGAATGATATGTTGAATTTGTATCAAAATCCAATACTTGAGAAAAACTGGTGACTTGATATGATGTCATTCTTTCATCACTTAATCGATTATTTTGGAAATGAAAAATTTTTACCCCTTCAATTATGATGAAATCATAATGCAAAATGTATGAATCATGGAATGGTATATTGAACTTATTTTACTCAGGACATCTAGGTCCTGAAGTAAAAAAGAAAAGTATCGTTCGGGATATCTGGACTCGTATAGGAAATACAAAGA
>CAOJCR014163175.1:0-10563 GCA_948330485.1 Euphorbia neoarborescens | reverse complement strand
TATTGACCATTAACGATCGATATACCTAACATCTTCAATATATATATAAACCGTATCTTGTTATGAAAAATCATATATAATAATTTATATTCATCTACTATCAATTACTTACTTTAATATCAACTGAAAGTAACAACACAGCTATAAGAATTCACCAACTCAAACTCACAACTTAATCAAAATTAAAAACCGAAACTTACTCCTAACTCAAACACATAACTTAACAAAAACATTTCAAAAGATAAAACCATAACTAAAAGCATAATTACCTCGGAGGCAGTCGGCCACGTTGTCGATTCAAATTCACTTTTCTTATAAAACTTTTCAAAACCAATATCAAAATCAAAATCCAAAAAAATCGTCTAAATTCAAATTCCATGATATCAAATGTAACAACCCAACCCTAAACGCACAGGGTAGGGTGTTACGCGTGAGAATTCTATTCAACAACTCATTGTGTTGAAGTAGAATCTCACACAAGAAAGAAAATAACTTTAAAATCAATAAAACTAAAGAGTTGAATTAACAACCCAACAAGAATTTCTTTATAAAACATCACATACTTAAATAAAATACAAATCTTAAACTTTGAACATCCCAAAATAAATGTAAAGCAAACTCTCAAAGAAATAAAACTAAAAACTTCGATAACCGTCCAGTGGCCTAACCATCACCTCCACACACCTTTACATAACAACTCAGGCTCCTTTCCTGAAAACATTTTAAATACTAAAAACAGTGAGACTTATATCTTAGTAAGTGAATATTCAGCAAGCATGCAATCCATTATAATTTTTAAAAAAACGAAACCTTTAAAATTAACATAAATAAAAATATACAAAATATAATTTATATGAATTCAAAACCAAACTTTGAAATATCAAAATCAATGAAACAATTTCATAATCCCACAAACTTTCCAATAAAAATGGAAATAAAATAAAAAAATATATATATCACAACTCAAAAACAAAAATCCAATATGGTCAATTCCAACCATCAAGACTCGTCCCCAAATATCAATTTAAAATGAAACATCTAAGTCAGTCTTGCATGGACTTACACACTCATATTGCTGCCAAGAACCGAGACAATCGAGATCTCGATGAGCCGCCTATGAACGCATAGACTTACATAACTGTACCCTGCTATGCAATGATAGGACTTCGACTGAGTGCACTCAGGCCTATATCTACATAGATAGGTCTAAACAATAAATCAACTCAGACCCATCTAGATGGATGCTTCTCAAACAATGGAAATACCATTCGAATCAATACAAACCAATACTAAAGTCCAATCAATAATTCAATTTCCAAAACTATTCAACTCAATATTTCTTCCAATTAAATATTAAAGAGAAATTCAACCAAATCTTAGTTCAAACTTTAAGACTAACATCATACTTCAATTAACAAATCCGTTATCACTCAAAATAATAAATCAAAATTCTCAATTTCCCTTATATCAAAATCAATTATACATAAAAAACAATTTCCAACTTAATCTTAAAAATCAATAATCAAAATTCAATTTAACAATATAGTTTAACAAAAATTGAAATCCAAAACTCATATCAATTCAATAACCAAAGTTTAATAATCAAATTAATAACAACTTACAAAAATTCTATTCCTAATTTATCAAAATCAAAACAACTCAATTCAATATATCTACATTATAATCAAAATCAAACTTAAAACGAATAACAATATTCACTTACAAGATAATCGAAGAATCAAACACCAAGGAACCCTTTCAACCATGACCCGAACCGAAACAACTCCTCCTCTTCAAGGATTACCTAACTACAACTCAACTCATCACATCCTAGTGATGAGTTTAACTATAAAAATAAACTTTAAAAGTAAAAGAAACCATGGAAGGGATGAAAGAATTTAAGAGGAAGAGAGGAAGAAAGTGACGAAGAAGAGAAGAAAAAGTAAGTACAATTGGAAACGGAAAAGAAGATATTTATATATATAAAAACCCCTCACTTTTTCCCCAAAACTATAGAACTTTCTAGCTGAAAATCAGCCCAGCTCGTCGTGCCAAGTGCAGCACACCGGCGTGCTGCAATGAAAAATTAATATTTCATGATCAGACCACGCAGCACGTCGTGCTGGCCTCACCACATGCCGTGCTGAAATCAAAATCTCATCTCAATCGTTCACATTGAAGAACAAGATGTTAGGAAGCTTGGGTCCAAATTTTGTGATGATCCAACGGTTATATTTCATGTTACAAGGGAAACAATAGGACTGGTACAGAAAGAGGCAACAAACTGGAAAAAAAAAGAAAGAAGAGGAAAAAATCTTAGCACACTTCCAATCACCCCGAACTCGATTCTAACCTCAACCAAAACCCTAGATAACCTCAAGCAAGTCTAAAAGATCTTAAATAACCATAATATCAACTCCAAATCACCAATATAACGTTAAAACTCATTTTCACTACACAAAACCTCAATAAAATTTTATAAATTTCATACTTAAACTTATTAAAATCCAAACCAAATGCTCAATTCTCAAACTTATACCTTCTTTATCAATAACCGTATGATACAAAATTGTAACTCCCGGGTCGAAATGTTTCAGGTTGATTGTGAGGCAATTAAGGATAAAGGTATATATATGGGCCCCACATTGTATTGGACAGATCCATATAGGAAACAACACATGGTAAAGTTGTCTTTACTGTGCTTCGTGAGTAGGACTTGTTTATCCTTAGACCTTAGAGCGTTGCATCACTGCATGGCATCTCATCACTTTGACATACACCTAACGTATCTGTAAGAGGATGCAAATACGAGTATGACTAGGTGAGCCAATGAACATGTATATGATATGAATGGGTCAATAGAACTACCACTCAGCATCCACTGAGATAATATCATCGGCTAATTGATGGATTAGGATTATGAGTGTGCGGCCGCACCCAAATGAGTTGGGATCTTATTTGTCTCAGCAATCTATTCTAGATCAAGGAAGATATAGTAGTGTGGGATAACGGAACAATGCCCCTTATTGTATATGTATCTTTAAATATCATTTGTTAAGGGATAATACAAGTATAACTACTGGGACTGATTTTCTATACTATAGATGCCGCTAGCTGGCCTGATTGGGGGCTATTGTGCATTTGTTAGAACCCACTTAATAGTCTACAGGACTTGGTCTTGCTACCAACATATAGAAAGTCCCATACGATCTTGCATATAGAGCTTCTGGCTTCAGATTAGTTGCTCTATGAGTTTGGGTCAATTAATTAAATAAATACGAATTGAAAAAATCATATTTGATTTAATTAATAAATTAAATCTGAAATATTTAATTAATGAATTTACATATGATAATTAATTAATTGTGAATTAATTAAATTACTAATAGTGAATAATTTAATTAAATAAATTTCATAGAATCTTAATTAATTAGAATTAATTTAATTAAATAAATTCCATAGAATCTTAATTAGAATTATGAATGGAATTAAATTTGTTTTTGTGCAATTAGAATTAATTAGATTTTGATTAAAATCTAATCTTGCAAATTGACATATTTAATTAAATTAATTCATATTTAAATTAATTAATCAATTTACCATTTGGTGAAATTGAGAATTAAAATGTATTGCATAGATTTAATTAACCATTTACGAAATCATTTTAAGTCGGTGGAATTTAATTGGACTGATCAAAATTAATTGGACTAGAGAAAGCTAGTGGCCTGTATTTTAGTAGCCAGGCCATTAGGGTTTCGGCAGTCCAATTATAAATGGAATAGGATGAATGAAATTAGGGTTAAGGAAGTGTAATTTGCGCTGAACCCTAAGAAGGAAAAGGGAGATTTTCGTTTCATCCATTCCGTGAGATTTTTTGAACACTGAGGATCCGATCTTGACTCCGCCAGTACGGATCTGTAGCCGAGAGCAGTTCATGCATTACTATTTGGCTAGATCGCAAGGATTCAGCGGCATCTCGAAAGAGATAAATAGTAAGTTTTGGATCTTTCTATTTTATTTCTTCTACAAACCCTAATTAGTTTCAATTACATAGATAGATATTAAAATCCCTCAGATTCACCAAATTGGTTCTTACATGATTGAATACATAAATTTTAAAAACCTTTTAGTTGTGCCTGACGAATTTCGAGGCTTGAATTCGATCCCCTACGAAGAGAACGTAAAAGGAATCAACTAATCGAATAGAATGCCAACACAGAATGTAAAAATAAAGTAGGTGTTAGAAAAAAGAATCATCATGCATCAGTCAGGTGTGCAAGAGCATGTAATGTAATCTAGGTATTTTGCTATTCCCCCACCTAAAATAAACAAAGACCAAAACACACTCCAATGCATAACATGAATAGTAACAAGAATGTCCAATTGAAATCAAACTAGGCACTAAAAGGTTGACATTTTAGTGATGGTAACAGCTCTATACCAAAGGGAGACATATTCAAAAGCAAACAAAAGGGAACTAGCAAATCACCATGCAACTAATAAATGTATCTCATGGCAACCTCAACTAGGACTCACTAAGAGGACAATGATGATATCCACTAATCTCAAAAGAATTTAAGGCACTCTTGCCTAGTCTTATATTTTATTAAAAACTAGCTAAACAAAACCCAAGCATACCATAATTGTAGGATTATGGATGTGCCAATCGCATGAGTTCAAAAGCAACAGAAATGGAAAATATGCCACATTATTGAAAATGCAATGTCCATGCTAATACCCAACATATACTTGGCTTATCAATTTTTTGACATATCAAGGATGTCGAAATACATTAAGCCTTAAGGTCTTGGTATATACAAATAGTTACGTCTAAGCCTCAAACATAATGTACATACAAAGATAGGGTGATGTTGAAAACTTGTACTCTCTCTTACTTCTAGCATTTATTCTTAAAACAAAATTAGGCACACTATACACATAACATGGTAATTACGAATTGTGCAATTTGTTCAATATATTTTAACCTGTGGCATTCCCTATTTTGCACAAACTCGAATCTACCAACAACATTATCATTTTGTACCCAACCATCAATCATGACAGTAAGATTCCATTCAAAATCCAACTCGTAAGCTTTCTATACACATACAAGCAAATCAAAAACATTCAGTTTCTTAACTAAAAACAACATACAAGCAAGTCAAAATTGAGGAAGGAAGGGATGGAATTTGTACCTTGGACCCATGTACGAAATTGGGTCAGAAAATCCCCTAAATTGGAGCTCGATTAATCGACTTAGAGAAGGAGCAGGAGAGAGATAAAATGAGAGGAAGAAGAAGAAGAAATAAGGAAAAATAAATAGAGGTTGGGAGAGGAAAGAAAATGAAAACAGAAAGAAGGAGGAGAAGGAGCAGAATTGAAGAGAGAGAACGAGATGTTGTGGGAGAGGAAAATGGCTGAAATCGTGAAAAAAGGGGAATGAAAGAGAGGGATGGAGATGTTGTGGGAGAGGAAGAGGATGGAAATTATGAAAATAAGGGGGAAAAAGGGAAAAGGATTTTTTTTAAATGTGGCTGCTGGTGTTTTTTTTTTCACTGGTGCTCACCATATATTGGTTAGTACTCGGTGAGCAGAGTACTGGCTGAGTTCCAGTAGCCTTGCTCGCATGAATACTGGCTGGGTACTTCGATGAGCAATGCTACTAGCAAACAGCAAATATCATGGCTTTTAATTTTTTTTACACTCCTTACCTTAATTTTCATGCCAAGTCTGATCCTTTCTTCATGCATGTGATTCCTACGAAACAAAATAAACTAAACACAAAACGCAAAATGTAAAAACTCAAAACTAATATAACACTTACACATGCTATGTTTATAGTTGAAATAACTTGATTTTCTATGCTGTTATCTCACACATTTGGAGTAGAAAAACCTCTTCCTCCCCTCTTGGATTTCCATGAATGTATGGTTTTACCCTATGACCATTCACTTTTTGAATTCCACGGGTGTATCTATTTCTACCATTCCCAAAGGATACACCTTATCTACTTGGAATGGATTGGTCCACCTATTCCTTAGCTTCACTGAGAAGAGTTTTAGCCTTAAACTATACAATATCACATAAACTCTAGCTCTAAAACTCTTCTCTACCAAATGCCTATCATGGCATATCTTTGATCGCTCTTTATACAACTTCACCTTTGTATATGAGGTTAACCGCAGTTCATCTAGCTCCAACAATTATTGAGGACAAAGTTCCCTTCCAGCCTACATATCCAAATTAAGAAATTTTAGTGCCCAATGAGATTTATGCTCAAACTCTAAAGGTAAATGGCACGCTTTGCCAAACACAAGATGATAGGGAGACATCCCTATGGGTGTTTTATAGGCTATCCTATATGCCCACAGTGCATTATCCAATTTCAATCCCGAATCCTTCCGTGATGCAGTAACCGTCTTTTATAGAATCCACTTCAACTCTCTATTTGACACATCAACCTGACCACTTCTTTGAGGATGATAAGGAGTTTCCACTTCATGGATAACAGTATACCTCAGTAGTAGTGCACTAAATTTTCGATTGTGGGATCTCCTATCACTAATGATAGCTCTCGGGGTCCCGAAATAAGTTAAATCATTTTTATTTAAAAATTGTCACTACATTAGCATCATTGGTAGGCAATGCCACTGCCTTGACCCATTTAGACACATAGTCAACCGCTACTAAAATGTATTGGTTGTTATAAGAATTTGGGAACGGGCCCATGAAGTCGATGCCCTAGACATCAAAGAGTTTGCACCCGAAGATGCCCTTTTGGGGCATTTCATGCCTCTAAGACAAATTCCAAGATTTCTGACATATGTTACATGCTTGCACATATTTGGTGACATCTTCCTTTATAGAGTGCCAATAAAAACTACTAGTCAAAATTTTTCCTAAGGTTCTATTTTCCCCGAAATGGCCTCCGACCACCTTATCATGACACATCTGGATAACGGATGGTACTTCAGCATCTGATACACACATCCTAATTACATTATCAACACAATATTTAAACAGACAAGTCTTATTACAGAAATAATCATTAACATCACCAAAAAATCTCTTATGCTGATGAAAGGTAAGGTCAGGTAGAAAGATATTACTGACTTGATAGTTTGAAAGTCTACGAACCACGAGACCAAATTTACCAAATATAGTTGCTCATCAGGAAATGTGTCTTTATTATCCTCAACGTCTTCCATGTTATCTCCTCCTCCAGACAACCGAGATAAGTGGTCCACCGCCACATTCTTTACACCTTTTATATATTTGATTTCTACATCGAACTATGCAGCAATAAATTCCACTAGATTAACCAAGGCTTAGCATCTTGCTTAGACAACAGATACGTAAGCGCAGTATGGTCAGTGTAGACTATTACTATAGATAAAACCACATAAGATATGAATTTATCAAAAGTAAAAACTGCAGCTAGCAAATCTTTTTCCATTATCAAATAATTAAATTGAGCACCATTGAAAGTCTTACTAGCATAGTAAATAGGACGAAAAATTTTAACCACCCTTTGCCCTAAACACACACCTACTGTCATATCACTCGCATCACAATTTAGTTCAAATGGAAGATTCCAATCAGGACTTACCATTATAGGTCCATCAATCAACTTTTGTTTCAACGTATTAAAAGAAATAAAACACTCATCATTCAAGTTAAAAGATATATCCTTTAGGAGTAATTCAGTCATGGGTTTTTGTATCTTCGAGAAGTCCTTAATGAACCTCCGATAGAAGCCTAAATGACCAAGAAAACTCAAAAGAAGCTTAACTGATGTGGGTAATTACCTCAATCTTGGCTAGATCGACCTCGATTCCCTTCCTCAATGTCTTGTGTCCAAGAACAACACAATTCCTCACTATAAATTGATACTTCTCCCAACTAAGGGCTAAGTTTATGTCCTCACACCGCTGAAGTACACAGTTTAGATTTTACAAACAGGAATCAAATGAACAACTAATAATAGAGAAGTCATTCATAAAAACTTCCAAAAAGTCCTCAATCATATCAGAAAAATAGCTAGCATACATATCCTAAAGGTGGCTGGTGCATTACACAAACCAAATGGCATTCGCCTATATAAAAATATCCCATATGGACATGTAAAAGTGGTTTTCTCTTTGTCAAGAGGGTCCACAGGAATCTCTATATAACCGGATAGCCCATCTAATGTATAAAAGTAATTATACACGGCTATTCTCACTGAAATTTGATCGATGAATATTAGTGGAATGTGGTCTTTACTAGTGGCGTTATTTAACTTCCTATAATCAATGCACGTGTGCCACCCAGTTACCATTCTAGTGGGAATTAATTCCTACTTATCATTCACCACTACCGTTGTACCTCTTTTCTTGGGAACACATTGCACGAGGCTTAACCATTGAATATTTGAGATGGGAAAGATAATATCTATATCCAGAAGCTTTATTACCTCTGCTTTTACTACCTCTTTAATTTTCGGGTTAAGTTGCCTCTGAGGTTACATACAAAGGCTTATTTCCTCTTCCAAATAAATCTATATGTGCACACTGTCGGTCTCATCCCCTTAATATCATCAATTGACTACCTAAAAGCTCCTTTATATTTTTGAAGGACTTCCACCCTCTGCCCTTCCTGGTCACCTGTTAATAAAGAAGAGGTAACAACAGGTAAATCTTGGTGTGTGTCATATGCATAGGTTGGTATAATATTCATGCATATAAAATATTGATCTTTCTATCATAAATACACAAACTATCACAAGTATACGGGTTACACAAGTAGTATAAAATGGATTTTAAAGTCTGAGTATCGATCCCACGAGAAGGAAAGTACACAATAGGTATGACATTCTTATTTTCTGTTTACGGTAATCTAAGTTAATTTGTTTGGGGTGAATCCAACAACAAATCTAAGAAACATAGGAAATTACTTTTAATGCTTTTCATTTCTTTATCAAAGATTACTCGTTCATTTGGATTTTCTATACATTAGACCCATAATTCCCTTATTAACAATTGTTATTCAAATACATGGATTTCATACATTAAAACATACATGTATGCATAATATTGATGTTGTTTTGATAACTCTCATATTTTCCATGATTTAGTCTGGTTTTTATACACTTAATTGATCTTTAATATATATTTTTAGACAAATCACTGCTGTTTGCGTATTTTTTCTTGTAGGATTAGAGTTGACACGTTCAGATTGAAACCAGAGTCAATTGCAGTGATTTGGGACTGAACAGACATGGCACACAAGTTCACGCCATATACACAAACTCGTGTATACCATGGCTACTTGTGTAAAGGTCGACATCAAGGACAGTATGGCATTTTTAAAGCTCACATGACTATACACACAAATTTGTGTAAACAATGTTAACTCGTGTAATTAAAGATTTGAAGGTCAGAAGAAATACATGAAATCGTGTGGCCATATACCCGACTCATGTATTATTAATTATAGGGTTACACGACCTTGGAGCTTATACACGACATCATGTGTTTATCCTGTACTCGTGTACGTTTAATCGTATTTCAGTAGATGAAGAAGCCAATTCAAACGACTTAAGAAGAAATACACGAGGTCATGTATTTAGCATGAACTCGTATCGATTACGGGATCTGATATCAAGTATGATTTCAAGTGGGACTCTTTTCCTAAATTACACAATAGGTATAAATAGCTTTTTATAATTAGGTTTACGGGAGCTTTTTTGGAAGGAGGAGTTCCAGCAGCCACCATCAACTCTACAACTCCACCATTCGTTTATTCTTTCATTCTTCTTTATTCTTTCATTAATGGATTTCAACACTTGTTTAGAATTTTCTTTTACGATGTGTAACTAAACTCCTAGCTTCGCCTAAGGGGGTTTATGGATTTGGAATGATTGTGAGACTATTTTGATTTTATTTAATTATTGATTATTGCATGTCTTCTCTATCTTGTTTGCTTAGAAGTTGAATCTCCTTCTATAGTTTATCTTGTTATCATTTTAGCATGGCTAGTTAATTTAGAATGCATGATAATTACCGTTTCGTAGGAATAAGTTTGTAATCTAGACCTGTGATTAAACACCTTATGATTTAGGAGTTTAGCCTTGAATTGGGAATCACTAAGAACTCGGTCAGGTTAGATTAGGCTCTTCACGCATGAATTCCATTAACAGATTAAATCCTAGCCACTAAGCAAGGGTTATTCGTTAGTTAGGGTTTTGCTTTAGCCGTGCTAAGTAAAGCTACCATAGGAAGGGTTGATCTGAAGCACTAAGCCTAGGGTTATAACTAGTCTGTAGTAGGTCAGTGATATTTTCTCTGTCTCTGATCAGCTGCCAATCTCCGAATCCTGAATCCCCTTAGGTGAGGTGTTTCCCGTTATTGTTGAACTTGCTACTTTTATTCTCATTGCTTATTTAAGTTGTTTAGTTTTAGTTTTAATTAAAACATCTCCAAAACCCCCCATTTTACTTTTATTGTTTATTTTCCTGTTCGTAATTAATAGAAAGGAAAGAAGACTCCTTAGGGTTCGACCTCGCTTGCCCTAGCTACAGTT
>CAOJCR014161653.1:0-13263 GCA_948330485.1 Euphorbia neoarborescens | reverse complement strand
AATAAAGGCTTTAAAATTTAAGGAACACTTAGAATTTTATCCTGGTTCAGTACTCTCGACAGTACTTACATCCAATCCCCAAAGTACCGTCCCTTGAGATTTAATTCACTAAATGTTCCTTTTAGGTAGTAAGCAAACCTTTACAACTTATCAGATGTACCTACTGAGTACCTTCCTCAATATCACTCTGACTAAGCTAATACTACTTACTCTCTGTAGTACTGAACAACTCAACAAATAAAGATGAAAGTTTTTACAAACACTCAGAAAGGTTACAACAATGAAGTATATACCTAACACTCTTTCTGAATTTGATTCTTAGAGCTTGAAAATTTACAGAACTTGGTTCTTTTTAATACTCTAAAAAATCATCATCTTGCTCGACTTCATTCTTCATCTATTTATACTCTTCCCTCGAAATCTATTCGTTTGAATCCGTTTGAATTTTTGAAAGATAGCTGTTGAGGATTTCGAACGGTGTTGGAGCTGATCTGACCGCTTGAGTCCGCTGATCAGATTTGTTGACTGATTGTCAGTGAAGGGACGGAATGCTGATGGTTAGGTTGTCCTTTTTTATCCACATTTCCACGATTTTAGGAAGTCAAATCTTTTTGATTTGATATATATACCTTTCTGAAAATACTTTAAATAACACAAGGTTAAAAGCCTCATGTGGAATGAAAATTGATAATTAAATTAAAAACCTTAACCTTACTTAAATTTTATTTTATTATCATCAAAAACTTAATTAAAAATTAGGATTACAACAAATATAACAATTAATAAATTAAAAAATTATTTGTATAAATTTTTATAGAATAATTAACCAAATGTACGTATCCCACCAAGAACTAATAATTTCAACCGATGGATAAAAGATAAACAATAATATTTACAATAATTACAGTATAATGGACTCCAAACCTTTCTCCAAAATTTATTTTGCATGATGATTTTTATTTTCGTCTTATTAAATAATTGAAATAATTTTCAATTTTATTTTCGCTCTAATAGAGAATTCCGATATTTTCATTAAGACTATAAAAAAATATTTTTAATAGTTTACTTTTTAAAATTTAATATCTTAATATTTATAATAATAAAAAAAAATTTTATTTGAATAAATTTTATTTTTATATGTATTAATTTATGCTTTTAAATTTAAATATAATTATAATTCAATATAGTTTTACAAACTCATATATCTCCGCTCCCATTTAATAAATAAAAAAAAAATATCCCATCGAAATTGTTTTCTACTGCCAGTGAATAACCCTAAGGATAATAATGAGACTGAAATCCATGCAAGGTAGATGTGGTGTATTAAGTAAGATTTGAGTTCTGTTTCTTTGAATTTAATTTTAATTTATTTTAGTTCAGTTCAGATACATTAAATTTAGTTCAATTCAATTCTATTATTAATTTATCATTATTAATTAATTTGAATTACTTGGAACTACAGAGGGCTTGGTAACCCCACAACCGAAAGAGAGCTGTGTAATGTGATCAAAGCCTTCCAACCAGACTTTGTCTTTTTTATGGAAACTAAACTACACAGAGATAAATTGCTAGAATTAAATAAAAAGAAGATCAAATTTGGGGGTTGCTTTGCTATCAGTAGTGAGAGGCGAAGTGGGGGTATTGGATTAATTTGGAAGTAGAAGAATTTAGTGCAACTGTTGCGGTTCAGCAGCCATTTCATCGACGTTATGATTTGCCCCAACTATGACAGAAATTGGAGATTTACAGGGTATTACAGTTACCCAGAGAGAATTAGGAGGTCGGCTTCATGGGAATGTATTCGAATGCTGGCTGCGGCTAGTAACTTACTGTGGACAATTGCCAGAGATTTTAACGATCTATTGCTCCAATCGGAGAAAAGGGGCGACCAATCACAACCAATACAGTTCATTCAGGGATTCTCATCAGCAATTGAGAAAGCTGGACTTATGGACATGGGATTTGAAGGATACCAATTTACATGGAGCCGAGGAAGAAATACACAGATTTGCATTCAAGGAAGGTTAGATTGGGGTCTCCAAACAACTTCTTGGAATTCATTATTTCCCAATTCCATTGTCACTCATTTCTCATCAGCCACTTCAGACCATTATTTCCTCATTCATATAGAACTAGCAAATAGCTCTACAAAGCCAAATACTCATTCAAGTTTGAGAATGCCTGGAGATGCCAACCAGATCTAACATGTAATGATTTAATGAATATTATCACTAAAATCATTACAAATAGAATAAAAAGTGTCCTAAACACAATAATTTCTGAGTATCAAATTGCTTAATGATAGCTGATAATGTAATGATAGCTTTTGAGGTAGGGCATTTTTTTTGGATAAGGAAAAGGTAAGGTAATAAGGGGATAGCAGCTTTAAAAATTGACATGTCTAAATCGTATGATAGAATTGAATGGAAATACCTACATGATATTCTTAATCACATAAAGTTCCCTAATAAGCTTATTAAGATGATTATGGTATGTGTTACTACTGCTAAGTACCAAATTGTACATCCTGATTACACTTTTGACAGTTTTACACCTAAGAGGGGACTTCGACAAGGTGATCCCCTATCACCTTATCTGTCTATTCTGTATGCTGAAGGACTTTCCTCTTTGATTAGAAACTTTTAAATGCATAAAAAGATTTATAGATGTAAAATTGCTCAAAAGGCTCCTACCATTTCACATCTATTTTTTGCCTATGATTGTTATCTGTTCTTCTGTGCTAATATCCAAGAAGATGAGACTGTTCAATTGTGCTTGAAAACATATGAGAATGCCTCAGGTGAGAAGATTAACTTTCAGAAATCCACACTTAGTTTTAGTAAGAATGTTGAAACTACTATTTGTAGTTGTTTTGGTGTTAAATGGGTGGATGAGCAAGGTAAATGCCTTGGATTGCCTAGTACAGTTGGAAGGAAAAAAAACTAAAATTCTAGCCTACATTGTTGATAAGATGCGAATTAAAATAAATGGATGGAAGTCTAAACATCTCTCTCAAGCAGGAAAGGGGATTCTTCTAAAATCAGTAGCACAAGCTGTTCCATCCTACATAAGGAATGTGTTTATGCTCCCCCTTAATATTGTTGATGCATTAGAGAAGCTCGTGAATGCCTATTGGTGGGGGAATAAAACTACGGCACAATCTAGTATATGTTGCTGGTCTTGGGAAAAACTGTGTACTAAGAAAGATTGGGGTGGTTTGTATTTTTAGAGATTACAAGAACTTGATGTGGCGCTCCTTGGCAAACAAATTTGGCATTTGGTTCATAACCTGGAGCTTATTGTTACTAAAGTTCACAAAGCTTGATATTTCACTCGTTCCAATATATTGGATGCTGGTAAAGGATTTTGTCCAAGTTTTATTTCAAAGAGCTTAGTGGAGGCCAAGTCTTGTTTGTTAGAGGGATTTGTGTGGCGGATTGGGAGAGGTGAACTGTTAGGGTCTATAAAAATCTTTGGATTTTGGAGAATGGGAGCCCAGTTCACCCTATTAGCTTTGGAGAGGAATTCAATGATTTGATGGTTTCGTTTTTCATAAATCTAAGTACCAAATATTAGGACTTGGATAGACTAACAGATTTCTTTTCTCCCTCTATCATCTCTCTTATTTTTCATATTCCTATTTCATGAAGGGCTGATAATCGGGATTCTATTTACTGGCAGTATAATCCCCATGGAGTCTACTCTGTAAAGAGTGCCTATTATGGACTAGTGCAAGCTTTCAATCCTATCAATCCCAGTTTAGAGCACATAAGATGGAGGTGGCTTTGAAAGCTTCAAATCCTCCCAAGATCCGTAATTTTTTCTAGCGTGCTATAAGTGGGACTCTACCAATGCGTGAAGCATTAGCTCATAGAGGTGTGCAGATTAATAGCACCTGCCCAGCTTGCCATAATGGAGTGAAATCTACTCAACATGTTCTTATCTCTTGTCAGGAAGCACGTAAGTTCTGGTCTGCAACAAACATTTCACTTCCATCTCTAGAGATAACCAAATTCATGGAATGGGGCACTTTCGTAATGAATAATTGGGATCCAGGTCCACTTCAACTGTTCATCACGGTCTGTTGGACAATTTGGAATGCTCGTAATTCTCTTATTTGGAATAAACAATCCACGGTTCTATAACAAAGTTTATCTTTAGCTTTTTCATTACTCCATGTCTGCCAAGCTAGTCATTCTTCTAATAGCGAGATCTTGCATCATGTAGTACAAATGATGTGACAACCTCCATCACTTTTCATTTTAAAGTGCAATTTTGATGCATCAGTCACCAACTCTGGCTTGCCTGGCTTTGGGTGCATTCTTCATGGTCATTGGGGTAAATTTTGCTACATATGGTAATATTATAAACTCTGTTTCTCCCCTCATGGCAGAAGCTCTCAGCTGGTTCACTTCCTTAAATGTCCTACAAGTTATTATAGAGGGAGACTCTAAATTAGTAATAAACTATCTGTTAGATGATAAGATGATTGATTACTCTCTAGCAGGTTTAGTTTTTTATGATTGCAGAAAGCTTAAATCTTCCTTTATTTTTTGTCAGTTCTATTTTACTAGAAGAAGTAGCAATAAAGTTGCTTATAGCTTAGCTCAAAAGGGTCTTGGTGTGGAAGAATTTTTTTTATCAAACCCTTCTACTGATGTAAGCATATTAATTTCTAATGGTATAATACTATGATCCTATTCCCAATAAAAAAATAAATTATTATTATTAATTTTGTAATTATTTTATTATTACATATGATTATTAATTTTATATTATTTTATAATTATTATTATATTTATAATTATTATTATAATAATTAGTATTCAATTTAGTTTAATTTAGTTCATATTAATTTAGTTGAGTTCAGTTCAGTCTAAAAGAACATTGCTGTAATTACCAACACGACTTTAACGCTATTATGATAATGATGTTGGGTATTGCTAAACACCGCCCCCTTTTGCTACTTACCGCCCCTCCAAAAGACTTTTTTGCCCTTTATATATAAAATTTTGAGGAAAAAAATATGAATTCTCTGAAAACTTTATACGTTGAAATTCATATATTTACACAAAAAAACGACAGATTATCCAAGTGGATCATAACTATATAAAGATGATTCATCGATTGCTAGTCAGGTTAAAGAATTTGTGTAAATCAAGTTTTTTTTTGTATTTTGAAAAAAAAATTCAAAAAAAAATTTAGGCCGCGACAACTTCGGAAGTCGTCTCGGCTTAAAGAGGGACGACTTCGAAAGTCGTCCCACAATGTTTGGGACGACTACCGGCTTCGACCTTGTTATGTCAGGACGATATCGGAGGTTGTTCCGACTAACCCGGGATGCCATTTCATGGCATCCCGGGTCAAAAAATATTTTTTTAATTTTAAAAAACCATTATATGATGCGTGATATTATATAAATATTGTATATTATTATTTTTGTGGTATTTTATAATTAATTGTAAGTTAAAAGTATTGCATATTATTATTTTTTGATAGTTTATAATTAACTTTAAGTATATAAATATTGTATATTATTATTTTTGTGATAGTTTATAATTAATTTTAAGTATGTTGTTATAATTATTTTTTTAATATGTAGTATGTAGTTTTTTATTAATAATTTGTTGGATATAAATTATTAATTTTTATTATATTTTGTGTAGGTTGAACTAGAAGAATTTGGTGGTGATGGTATTGATTACAGTAGTCATTTTGCAACTAATAAAATTTTTGAAACTGACAAAGATACTACAATATGGGCCAAAAAAACTGCAATAAATTTAGGATTTGAACTGGTAGTTTCATCGCATAAAAATGATGGACGCAGAAAGTTACTGAGGTTCGCACGTGGAGAAAGGTATAGGATAACTTGCGGGACTTGGATACTGCTGCACGTAAGAATACAAAAATAAAGGCTTGTAAGTGTACATTTCTTATTTCATTGTGGCACATTGTAGGGGATACCACATGGGTGATACGTGTAAGAGGGGTGAAAAGGGAATGCATAATCATGCGTTGGTTGTTTATCCAAAAGGTTATCGACAGATGAGTGGACTTAGTGATGTATCGAAAAAAATTGTTAGAGATATGAGTTTCGCTCAAGCGAAGCCTGCTGCAATATTAGCAACAATACAAGAACAATTTTCAGATGACCACCCTACTAGAAAACTTGTGTACAACTATAGAAGCCATATTCGGAGGGAGAGCTTTCAAGGTAGGGATATAGTAGGTCAATTCTATAGTCTTTCTAGGGAGTACGACTATATATATTGGACGAAAGCTGATAAAGAGACTAATGTGTGGACTCATATATTTATGGCACATCCTGAATCAGTGCGATTACTCCGCACATATCATGGGTTTCTTGGCCTGGACTCGACATACAAAACCAACAGGTACAAAATGTCTCTCCTTGAAATTGTTGGTATGAGTCATACGAATAAAATGTTTTTAATAGGGTATGTGATAATAAAGATGAGACAGAGAGTAGTCACAGGTGGCATTGGAAAAACTAAAATTGTTGATTGGTACTAACTTGTCGCCTACTGCCATTGTTACTGATAGAGAGCTTGGGCTATTTAAACTAATTGAAGAGATTTTTCCCCGTACTCGGCATCTTTTGTGTACGTGACACATTAATAAAGATATTGAAGACAAAATTTATCATTTATTAGGGAAAATAGAGAAAGTGCACAATATTTTGTTTCTCAATTTTGGATAAAAATTATACGTGCACGGATGGAGTTACTATATTACCGACAGGTTAAGAGGATGGATGATAATTTCGATACATTTCCCAAGATACTTGAATATGTCCATACGACATAGCTATGTCACAAAGAGAAATTTATGACAACATGAACAAATAATATACTACACTTTGGAAACACCACGACCTATAGGGTAGAGAGTGCCCACAACGTCCTAAAGCAATGGATGAATACTTCCACTGGTGCACTTGATACAGTATGGACGAAGGTGAACAAAGAAATTGAACACCAAGCAACAGAGATTCGGTGAGTTTTTAGTTTCTAAATTAGAATATATTATATCACGTGTAATTAATATGAAAAAATATGTATGTTTGACATGTTAAACTGTGTGGAAAATTTTAGGTACACTCTAGAAGAAGCGAGACGGAAGAAATCCACAGTATATTGTGGGAAACCTTTCACTTACCTTGCATGTCAGGTCTCGCACTACTGCTTAGTCATTCTTGGGAAGGAGGTGACACGTATGGAGCAATTAGGTGATGATATTTACGATAGATGTGGTTGCGTATTATGGCAGACACATGAACTACCATATACATGTCAGATTCGTATAGCTTTATTGGAGGGTACAGAAATTAGTGTCAAATGTGTCATATTTTTTGGCGATCGTTGGTTATTGGTGCTGAAGTTAATCGATCTGAATTTCAGAATTCAGAAGATCATAGATTTTTCTCATCACTAGTGGACGAGGTAAATACATCTGATCCTACTGTTATGCATAACATATTTATGCTTATACACGATCAGCTCCATCCTGAGTAATGTATATTTAAAGAACACGATATGAACACAAATGTGAAAGGATGTCCCAAGGGAAATAGGTCTGTAAAATGTGAACCCTACAGGTGGGAGTACTGAGATAAGGGTCGTGGATGTGATAGGTCTCTATCCTCGACATTAGAAAGCTCTCACGGATGGTCATCAACAAGCTCTCACGGACGAACCAATTCGGATGGTATGGTTTTTATAGAACTTGTTTCCAATGCAGGTGATGAAGATGAAATATATCATATATTTCAGTACGAACATATCGACAAGATTCACAAATTGATCCTACCTTTTGTAAGACGATACCGGGATGTTCAAGCAGATGAAAACTGTGGATTTCGAGTTGTCACTGATTTTGTGTACGGTCGTGAAGAGGATTGGCGATTAGTGAGGGTACATTGGCAAATGAAATAAGCTGCAATCATCACTTGTATGGAAATATATTATTTTCAGGTATTGACGACGCGATAAGGCGTATCTCGTGGAATGGTGGAGCATGTGGTGTGAATCACTAGATGACATTTATAGAGGATTTATTCCCTATTGCGACTTTCTTTAATGCGACTGTCTTTTTATTCAAAAACACGGATGGTTCTGGTATGACATATGTCTGTTGGACTATACTACCACTTCGAGATCCACCAACAGCACACTATCCTGAAAAAGAAATTATCATTGCTCACCTAGGTAGTGAATTTTTACACTATTAGATCTTCATACTAATTTTTCCACACCACCTATTCCTACACAAATGGCAAATAATCATGAGACGAGTGTTAATAGATGGGAAATGTTGTATGCACAAAGAAGGGAAAGATGGGACGCATTGGGTCGATCCATGTAAATACTTTTAATTGTATGTTCATGTATATTTGTTTGTAAGTTTGTTGTATGTTCATGTATATTTTAAAATTTCCTAATACATTGTAGAAAAAATATACATTACTGTATCAAATATATACTTAAAATATTAATGTATGACATAATGAACATATCAAAATATATCCAATTAATACCAACAACATAATATTGTATCAAACACAGGCAAAGGAAAAAAAATTCATCAGCGCTTATGCCACTTCTTATTGAAGTCATCCAACCTCTTCACATAAGCTGCAGTCTTGTGTTCAGGAAGGTTTGAAATACATTTCACCAGTATGCCATGCAGCCAACTCACCCACTGTAACATATTTCATTAGTAAAAATAACATTGGTAATAAAACATTACGAAATAAAAAATTTATTATAAAAACTTACATATTTAGAGTTTGCCGCAGAAGGTTCTTCTTCCTCATCCTCCTCATCATCCTCCTTCACCAGTCGAGGATGCGACCACATCTGAAACCATCTAAGATATGAGTCATGAAAGGCTCCAGGGTTATGACTAACACAATCGTAATCGGCTAATAATAATGCCCCTGTATGAGGAAACCCATGCCACATCGACTCCGCCTAGTTCGGAGAATACTCCACCATATATGATTTTCTCGCCCAAGCTCAGAATTCCTTAAATGGCCTGACGATTGGTGGAGGAATATTCTGTACGTACCCTACCTACCCTAAGTGTCTATGTCGACATGTACGGCTCGAGGATATCCCTGGACTGAATAATCTCCGAGTATAATGTCCTAGGAATGATACAAAATTGATCAACATCGTAGGGCAACCACATGACCAAAATAATAAACATAAAAAATTGTTATTAAACATACTTAAGTACTTAAAATAATTATGCACCGAAGTAAAATTTTATACGTACATTAGGGGTGTTCAGATGATCAAGGTGAAGACGGAATGTAGACGTTCTTCAATGATGGGTTGTGCAGTAACCGTCCACCTCTTAGCTCGGGGTGCATCTGCTAATCCATTCCAATGTCCTCTCTGTGGCCTGAAGCATGGAAGTACTCAAAAATCCAGGCCTGTAGCAATGTCAGGCACCCGATGATACCTGAAGTGTCCCCCCTGCTAGCAATACCGATCTGTCGATATAGGTTTTCCAATGCGGTAACTCCTCACACATAGGATCCTAGCTACTCCAATTCCTCTCCAATCTCAAGGAAGACGTTTGGCCTTACCTTATTGCCACTCTTGTCCAAATCCTCCCCGAACATCACCCACAACTAAGCGCCTGCCTACGTATCCTCCACTCATACTCCTACACACCTCTCTAAATAGAGGACGTAAGTATACCACCTCTCTGCCAATAATCCTGAGAAATCATCTCCTCTCGAGTCATACACAGATATCCCATACAGCGCCTCCGCAGCACCTGTGAGTCCACCTCTGCAGTCACCATCCGTCCCTCAAGTGGGACCCTCAAAATGTACCACACATCATGCAGCATAATAGTCATCTCACTAAATGGCATGTGGAATAAGTTGGTATCAGGTTGCCAACGCTCTATAAAAGTATATATCAATGGCGTATCGATGAGTGAAAACATAGTAGTGGGTAGATGTCCCAATCCTCTCCCATCGATGTATTGCCTCGCCAAGTTTAGCATCTCTTCGTACCAGCTCCTTAAATTTTTACAAACTGTCATCCTGTTGTGACATTTCAAATTCACCCTATACTGACCATCCCACATTTTCGATGCCACATGGCCAAAAAAGCTCGGTATATTGGACCCATCAACTAGCCCACCTTATAAGGCATCATGCACACGCCATTTATCCCCACCTACCTGCCTCCCCCGAGTATGGATCTCTGAATAAATTATTATTGTTAATATACGCTACATAATAAATTATATGAACTTCAATTTCATAGTAAATAATATTCACCTAATGTCGACCTAGAAGCAGCAAACTGCGTATCAGTATGTATAGCTGAATCGTCATAATAATGCCTAGAGTCGCCCGAATCCTCCTCGTTATCCATGGTAGGCTGATACTCAGCCTCCATAAAACTCCCACCCTCCGTAGGCAAACTCATATGGCTAGGAGTTACACCATGCTGCTCCCTTTCTAGCTTGTGCTGCCTACGTACGGATGCATCAATACCCCTTCGCCGAGTATGTCTCAATCCAGAATCATCTTCTGGCAATTCCTGACTGCTAGAACCCACATTTGATTTCCTTGTAGTTTCCTTGTCCTAACAAGGTGTATTGTTAATACAAAATCTATTATGTAAACTCCATACAAGTTCATAATACAACTGCAACAAATTCTTAAATAATATTCATAACTACATACTGCATATTTTTTTTAAAAAACTTATTAATTTAAATCCATATAAATATATAATGTAACAACAATAAATTTATATACATTATTACGTGCTACATACTTGAAATTTAAAAAAAAAAATTCATATAAATTTATAACACAAGTGCAACAAAATTCTAAATAATATCCATAACTTCATATTACTTATTTTTTTAAAAACTAATTAAATTATATCCATACAAGTTCATAACATAACAACCATAAATTCGTAAATAATAATATTTGTTACTATGAACTATTTTTTTAAACATTAATTAAATTAAATTCATACAAATTCTTAAAAAATATTCATAAGTACGTGTTACATATTTGTTTAACACTAATTAAATTAAATCCATACACATTCATAATATAACAAACACAAATTAATAAATAATTAACTTAACTTTAACTATACACTTCATATTAATTATAACAATAAAATAATATTTATAACATTTTTAAATTGGACAAATTAATTTTATGTACCCTAATTATTTCCCTACACTATTAATATAGATTTTTTTTTATTTTTTTTGTCGGGACGACTTCTGAAGTCGTCCCGGAGGTCCCTAGACGACCTCAGAAGTCGTCCTTCAGGATGACATCCGAGGTCGTCCAGAAACCTCCGGGATGACTTCAAAAGTCGTCCCACACCATCCAGGACGACTTCTGAAGTCGTCCCCCTTAAAAAAATTGCCCGAAAAAATTTAAAATCCAAAACAGAAAACGTACTTTAAATTCGAAGAGCGATTTTTCCATTCCAGCCATTTTGTTCCAAAAATTTTTTCATAGAGTATGAAGTTCTTTGTTTAGTTGTAGGATTTTCAAATGTTTTTCATTTATTTTATATAGAAAAAATTAATAGTAAAACTGTAAATATATAATTAATTATGTGTATAATTATAGGTTAGGTGTTGAAAAATAAATATTTTAATAGTTATATATAATAATTGTTATAAAGTATTTAATATTTTTTGTTTTAAAATGTTTTTTAATAAAGGGTTAAAAGCTGTTTTGTAAGAATGGTGAGTAACAATTTAGAACGGTATTTAATAATCCAATCAAAATAGTATCAAACAATAATTTTAATATTAATTTTCACATGGGAAGTAGTTGACTCAATAATATAGCCCTCAATCAATAACCAAAGTTGATATTTATTTCTTATTAATCATCTGTTAATATAAAATTATAAAAATATATATATATAAAATTATAATCGTCATATCATATCTCTTGTTTTGCGCATCAAAGATTTGTAGTCCATATATCTACACCTACAGCTGGCTCTATTTTGGTATTGGCACACATAGACAAAAATTGGGTTGACCTCTTAAAATTATTATTGCTATATTTAAAAAATATTAGAACCCTAAACCTAAAAATATTAGCACATAAAAATCAATTAATTGTAATAATATAACTCATATATTATAATTTATTAATATAGTAATAAAATTATTTTATCTAAAGTAAAATATACTATAAATATTTATTTTTATCTCATATAAATCTAATATTTTTATTTTTATTTATTATGGTAATTATCATATTAATGAAATGTACTATATTAAGACTTAAGTTTTCTCTCCTCTATATAAGAAATGAGTTTTCTCCATCAAAATTTATTTATAAAGTATTAATGGTTATAAATGAATTAAATTAGTATTGTGTTATATAATTATATATAATATTGTGTTATTCATTCTATTGTTGACGAAAACTTATCAAAGAATAATCTAGCAAGGGTTGACACTGATGGTAAACATCAGGTCCCTTGATGGGAGACGTCGTAAGTTCTAATCCCGCCCTTGTCAAGATGTAACTGATTCAAAAAAAAAACTTATCAAAGAATAAAATTCAACAATTATTATATACTCAAAATCTTAAAAATCTTGTTTATCATATTACTTAAGTTAAAAATATGACATTAAAGACCTATTTAGTTTCAGAAAATAGAAGTGTTTTTTAGAAAAAATTTTTAAGAAAATTAAAAAATAGGAATTAATATTTAGTTAGAAATATTTCTAATTAGGGAATTGGAAAACTGTTTTCCTAATTATAAGGGATTTTAGAAAATAAGTTGAGGTAGTTAAACATAGAGAATTGTTGATGGCTATTAATTAAGAATTATTGATAGCTATTAATTTTTCTAATTAAATTTGAAGTAGATTTATAGTTACTTTTAAAATTATTGATAACTATTAATTTTCTAATTAACTTGTTAGTTTTAATTTAATATATAATATTTATATATATTTTTCTAACAAATTTGTAATTAAAATTTGGAAAAAAATAGAAAAATAATAATTAAACTCAACATATTTTCAATTTTCCTGATTTTCATTTGGAAAACAGAAAACTAGAAAATCAAGAAAATGAAAAGAAAATAGAAAAATGAAAATAAAAAACATTTTCTAAAACTAAACAAGAACTAAGATTTTCTAATATTTGTTATATGTTGTTTATAAATTTATAATTATTCTTAAATACTTTTTTCTTATGTATAG
>CAOJCR014158733.1:0-12536 GCA_948330485.1 Euphorbia neoarborescens | reverse complement strand
AATGGATTGAAGCATGGCATATGAATGACATGGCAATTGATTAGAGCGTGGCATATGAATGACATGGCAATTGATTAAAGAATGGCATTACAACATGGCATATGAATGACATGGCGTAGATATTATGTGCAACGTGTACATGGCTGCATATAGATGTGGGTTAGCGTGGCATATAATGCGTGCTAAAACATGGAATGATTGATCGTGATGTATATAAAAAAGGCACACAAGCAAAAGTAAAAGCAAATAGCATACGAAACATAGTTTCCAACCTTATATCTCCACGCGGTATAAAGTCTCTAACCATTCCTAGGTTGGAGTCTCTTTGCCATTAACGGGGAATGGCAAAGGTCGAAAATAGATTCATTTTATTTTATTTTTTGAGAATCCTAAGGGAAATTACTACGGCTACTATATATAAGGTAGTCAAAGTCCAGGTAGCAAAGGAGGGTCCCATAGCAAAATATACCATCTATCTCTCCCAAAATAGGTTCGAATGAGATAGATTAAGTACGAGGCTGTCGGTGGCTTCCCAATAGGTATGTCTATAAACTGGCGTGCACAAACATACTTTCTTGAGAGAGCCGAGGTAAGTATGGAAGTCCTAACGTATGTGATGTACAAAATATATCTACTGAAATGCAATGCATAAAAATAAAATCCACTTAGGTGGATGGACAAATAATAATGCTTTGTTTTGAGAAATATCGTCGATTTTCTTTTAATAAGCCTTTTGAAAAAGTCTTTCAAAGGCTTGTGAAAAATTTCTTTTCAAAAATTTTTTAATTTTAATAACTTTTTAAATAAAAAATTTGAAAAGGCTTCCCCAGTGGAGTCGCCACTATAAGCGACCGACCTTTTTATCGAAAAAAAATCACTTGACTCTCAATGTGAGCTTTTTGAAGCTCTCGAAATTCATGGTGCAGTGATCAAAGAATTATGATCACATAAATAGAAGCACTTTCAACGCGAGCGGCTTGGCGCTGTCAATAGGTAGGGATTCGAGTTTGAGGAAAATAAAAGGAAAACGCCTTAAGCAATTAAGGTTTTCCTCTTTCAGAATACCTCTCGCATAAGAAGCGAAATGAGGCTCTCGTGAGGAAATTCCTTAATTTTGAAGACGCGTATGAACACGGGCTTTAGGACTTTGTTTAAAAGAAATTTGATTTTTGAAAATAAAAGGAAAATGTTTTGAAAGAAATTCGGACTCGAATCTCTTGAAAACGATATTTGGAGTCGCCACCCGGTTTCAAACTCTATCGGGAATTAATTCATGATATAACTAGGATCCTAAGCCACAAATCCAAAACCGTGATCTAGAGATCGGGTTCAAACAAGACATCTACTTATCCTTTTTCGAAAGGCTTATTCAAAGAAAATCGACGACGTTTTAGAAAATAAAGTATTTTTATTTGTAAACATAACCTAAATTGATTTTAAGTTAAGATTTAAGGTGAACGCGCATATGAGAAAGAAATAAAGTACGAGAAATTAAAGGAAGTTTGCAACCATATCAAATCATAGAGCTATCTATGGGGATTTACATCCAAAATAAAAAGGGGAATACGGGGAGGCATACATACTCATATATATAGTAATTAGAGTACGGAATTGAACACATAATCATGGCAGCATGCTTGAAATGGATATTTTTAAAGAATGGGAAAGAAGATAGCTCGGGTTCATTTATTTTAGGGGGACATTCGATCCCACTTGGTTAGTCGAATCGAACGTTTTGGGCCGAAGGATGGTCTCGCGGTAGCCCAAAAACATTTTGGGCTTGATCAAGCAAAGGTTGTTGTGATATTTATTTTATAAAATGTTTGGCTCGGTTTTAGTTTTGAAACATGCAATTTTTTGTGAGTCAAATATTCAGGAATTAATTCCCTTCATTGGGCTGTCTTAGCGGCCCTAAACTCGGCTTCCTAACACGGTTTTCTAGATGCAAACAGGTAAGATAGGAATTAAATCTAGATCCGAGATGCAATAAATAGTCGTGCTAAATTATCGGTAATCATCGAGATTAAAAATAAACACACAAAGGCATAAGCTAAAAATGCATGATTTGTTGATTTCAATACGAGAAAAGGCATTTATTTGATCAAAAATTGAAAACCAAACTATTTTCGGACAAAAGGGGTGAAAATGAATTATTTATAAAGCATCAGACCTGTAACACGCCGTGTTGAGGTGCAACACGTCGTGTTGCAGGGTAAAAATTCGAACAGATTGATTTACATTACATCACGTCGGCGTGCTGCAACAACACGGCGTGTTGTGAAACAGTTAACACAGCATGTGGAGTATGAGCACGGTGTGTTATGAAGCATTTTTCTAGATTTTGAGTTCCAGAAGGATAACATGTCGGCGTGTTGCAATAAAACAACGTGTTATCCCTGTAACACGGCTTGTTATAAGATAACACGATGTGTTACAGTGCTGTTTTGCACCCAACTTAATTTCTTTGATCCGAAAACAACGTTCGAGGACCCAAAACTATCCCGAGGTGTCCAAAACTTAGAAAAACACCATTTTAACATATTAGAAGACCATTTTAACATAAAAATGTGAACTTAACAACCTTAAAACTGAAAATCAACACATTCTATTTTAGCTTGTTTCACACCTTTTTTAAACCCGTTTTTGAAAACCGAACCTAAGCAACATATCCACAGCAGCAAGAAAAGGATACCATATCATAAAAAAAATCCTTCAGCCATTTTGAAGATAACACCCCGACATAAGCCTCACATTACTGGTTAAAGTCCATTATTTGGTTTTTCATTAAATAAAGACTCAAAAGGACAGTTTTCCAACATACATATCAGCAAGAAAATGGACTAAGAGATGTTTAGGCTAAGATATTGTTACCTTCCCGATGATATTCCATAAGGTTGATACTTGAACGGTCTGAGAAGCTCCGGTGTGTTCTACTCCAAACCCGAGTCACGGTTTCCTTGAGTTTTTTTATGTTGCTGTTGACCGAAAATAGCTTAAGAATAGAAAGATTGATTACTTGAATCATCTATTCTAAGCTCTCGAGAGGTTTGTTCAATGTAATTGATAGGATTTTGGTGAGTTTGAAGATTTGGGTATGGTGATAAAAAGAATGAGATGAAGTCTTGAAAGGGGGGTATGGAAATGGGTCTTTGGGATGGTTTGAAAATTAGAAGGGGAAAAGATAAGGGCTGGAAATAGGAAGCAAAAAATAGAAAGGAGGAGAATGATAGTAGAGGAAGAAGAATGTGAAGTTGATAGTAGAGAGAAAGATGAAGAGAAGATGATGGTGATGATTCTAAAACAAAAGAGAATAGAGAAGTTGTTAAGAGAATAATGATATGGGAGAGTAGATATTGGCTGCCAAGAAAAGCAATCTCCCTCACTTCCATATTTTCCTCCCCTTTGTTTACCCTAAAAATTTTGCCTTTATACCCCCCCTTGGTGCCACTTGTCATCTCCTTGTTAAGTGGTCCTAAGAATGTTTCCTTATGGCATCTTTTTGTCCCCTAAAGGCATTTTTGTCTTCTAATATTTATCCCAATTATAAATATCTCATCCTCCTACTTATACTATTCATTTATTAATTAAATAAATATTATAAGATAGATGAAATAGAATTAGGGTGAATTAGGACTAGGATGAAAAGGTTGGGTTGGAATGGGCCCATGGGTATGTGGGCTTGGGCTCAAAAAGGGTTAGACCCACATTCCCATGGCCGGATAACTTAAGCTTAAACTCAAAGGAAAGTTATTAGTTCAGGTTCTTTGCGGTGCACTACTGGATTCATCAGTCTTCTTTTAGCCAACTCAAAAGGATATCGAAACGAGCAAAGGTAATCGGTGTACGCCGTTTTCATCATCGCCTTAGGGAAAAATCCTATGCTCACAGACTACCCCTTGTATGATCAAATTTAGAAGTCGAGTTTGAGAACATGATAGAGGGAGTGAGGGATATTACCCAATGCATATGCATGGAACAGAGCACGTCTGAAGTGTCATTTTTATGCACACAAAATGTAAAATGTATATAAGAAAAGCAAAACGACACAAATCGTGGGTCACGGTGAGTCGCATAAGAAGAGAGTATGAGCCATAGGTCACAGCGAAACATGCATCAAGGAGGTATGAACCATATGTCATGGCGCAACTTATGCATGCTAAAGATGGACAAGTGGCTGGAATTACCCGTCATGAGTTTAATTTACAATTGATAGTTTTGTTAACAAAAAATTTTGCCTGTTCAATTGTAAATGAAAATGAGGACGCATGCATGGAATGAAATGGGACATGTGATTGTATGAGTTTCGACTTAAAGTTATGCAAGATGAGATGCAGAAAAGAGATAAAATATTTTAAGGAAAGTGACTAACAGCGAGGTAAGAATGGACTCCATTTTTATTCATTAATCGATAATTTTGGTGACAAAAATTTTTACCTCTTTGATTAATGAGTAAAACTGGGCTCTAGGTTTCATTTTACTACTACATAACACTTATCATGGTTACTTCCGACAAATTGGGCTTTCAACCACGCATGGAGGATGAAGATGATCAAGGATTAATGGCAAAATTGGCAATCGCTCCTGCCTTTCTTTGCTATAGTAGTCAAGGGCTTCCAAAGTACTGTTTAATGGCCAGGAGACTCCGGCCTGAACTTTGAAGTGGGATAATTGTTATTGGAATGCTCTAACTCTTTCCTGGACCGCTAAGTTGCCTCCATTTTTGCCCCAACAAACTGCTCTAACTTTTAACCGGACTGTCAGGGATCCCCGATTTTCAATCCGACGAGCTTTCATTCTAACTTTTTTATTGGGGTTCCATTTTCGATTTTCACCGCAACAGACCTTTTTTTGTGAAATACATAGCATGTAAGGGAGTAGCAAGTGAGGTGTGAAATGCTTTGACAAAATGTTCAAGAAGCACGAAACTTGCTTTGAGTTTTATTTCCTTGTTGAAATTACACCATACATGGGCATTCATTACAAGTTCTAAAAATCTATACACAACATTGATGAAATGCAATTTGTGAACCAGAATTACTCCAAAGAGTTACACAAGTCGCATTACCTTTCCCTCAAATGGATGGGGTCTTTTGGGTAGTGGTTTTAGTCGATTTGGGTAGGTATAGTGAGGTTAAGGCTCTTCGGGAATTTACACATGGTATATCTTCAGTCGGTCTTGGTTCACTGGGTTCACAAACTCATTGCCTTCCATGTCCATTATTGTCACTGCTCCTTTAGATAATACTTTCTTCACCATATAGTCCTTCCCAATTGGGCTTGAACTTGCCCCTTGCGTCTACATGTGTAGGCTTGAGATGCTTCAATACTAGGTCTCCCGGCTTGATGGACTGTTCTGACTTCTTTATCGGTTTGTTGTATGCTCGGGCCATACACTTCTGGTACAACTACAGCTTGTCTAAGGCTTGTAAACATTTCTCATCCAGCAATTCCAACTGCTTATATTTGTTCCTGATCCAATTCGTCTCTGGTAGTTTGGCTTCGAGGGCTATCCGAAGTGAATTGACTTCCATCTCCACTGGTAAGACCACTTCTATACCGTAGACAAGTGAGTATGGGGTAGCTCTTGTCAGTTTTCTGACTGAAGTTCCGTAACCCCATAAGATATAAGGCAGCTTCTCCGTCCAATCTCTATAAGTGGAAACCATTTTGCACACAAAATCTTCTTAATGGTTTTATTCAAGGCTTCTACTGCCCCATTGGCTTGTGGTCTGTATGGTAAGGATCGGTGATGTTCGATGCCATGCTTAGTGAATAAGGCTGTCGTTACCCCTTGAAATTGAACCCCGTTGTCAGTTACTACATGATGGGGGATCCCGTATCTGAAGCATTTAATAAACTTATACATGTTCTTTACGGTGACGGTGACATAAGAAGTAGCCTCCACCCACTTAGAGAAGTAGTCCACTGCTACTATAATAAATCTATGACCATTAGAGGATGGCAGTCGAATCTCCCTGATGATGTCAATGCCTCAGGCAGAGAATGGCCAAGGCATTGAGTGGTTGTGGAGTTCTACGGGAGGGAGATGTGAGATATCTCTATATATTTGACATTCATGGCAACTCTTGACTTCCGCTATACAGTCAGCTTGCATCGTAGACCAGAAATAACCCTGCCTTAGAATCTTCTTCATCAGAGACACCCTATTCATGTGTGGCCCGCATGCCCTAGAGTGGACCTGTTGCATTACTACTTTAGCCTCTTCTTCTGTCAAACATTTTAAAATGAGCCCTTCGGCAGCCCGCTTATGCAACCACCCATTTGCCAGTCTAAACTGTGCTGCTAGCTCTCGAATAGTGGCTTGATTTAAAGGGTTACTGTCTGTGGGGAACTGGCATGTCTTCAAATATTCCGCTATGTCATAGAACTATAGCTTGCTGTCTGCTGTAAGATTACATACTTGGGGGTTGTCAAAATAAGGTTGTGTGGTTGTGGTTACTATCAGAGGGCACAATGACTATTGGCTTGGGCCTCTCCAGAGTGATGACAGGGTGGCCAAGGCATCTGCAATTTTGTTTTCATCTCGAGGAATATATCGGTAAAGACAGACTGGGATGTTCCTGCTCAATTCTCTGATGGCTTCCAGATAAAGTTTGAGTGACTCTTTTTTCAATTCTCGATCCCTGGTAACCTACCGTATAACTAACATAGAGTCCCCTATGATGATTGCATTCTACTCCCAACTGAATCAGAGTGTCTAATCCAAAGAGGCAAGCTTCATACTCAGTGCCGTTGTTGGTGATGGGAAACTTTAATCTTTTGGAGAGGGGTATGAGTTCTCCTTTGGGTGTGCCAATGATGACTCCCAATCCTGCCCCTTAGCTGTTCACGGCTCATCAAAGAACATGATCCATTGGGGGTTTTCCACAGCCACGGATGCCACCTGCTTGTTTGGGAACTCTAGGCTTGTCTCGGTGGCTGTATCCAGTGGTCGTCCGGCTAGGAACTCTGCAACTACTCTACCTTTTATGACCTTCCTAGTTTGATATTCAATGTTGAATTTTGACAATAATAGTAACCATTTGGGCGGTTTTCCTACCAACGTGGGGGTTGAGTATAGGTACTTGATCGGATTTTCCTTAGTTACCATGATGACCTTGTAGGAATGGAAGTAATGCCTCAGCTTCATAGTTACCCATACCATGGCTATACACGTCTTCTCTACCAGTGAGTACCGAATTTTATAATCCAGAAGGCTCTTGCTGAGGTAGTAGATAGGGAATTCTCATTTGTCCTTGTTTCTTGGGCTAACATGGCTCCCATGGAGGTGGCTTTAATGGCTAGGTATAGGGTTAAAGGCTTTTTGGGTTGAGGTGGCTTTAGGATAGATGGGTTTAGAAGGTAGGTTTTGATTTTGCCAAAGGCAATTTGGTATTGTTCGTTCCACTCTTTGGGTTGGTTTTTTCGGAGGAGTTTAAAGATGGGTTTACAAATGGGTGTCAATCTTGCTATAAAGCGGCTGATATACTGTAAGGACCCCAGGAAGGATCCTATTTCTTTCTCGAACATTTCTCTTATGGCTTTTACCTTATCTAGATCCACTTCAATACCCCTTCTGCTACTCACATACCCCAGGAGTTTTCCGGAAGTAACTCCAGATATGCACTTTTTAGGATTCAACCTCATGTTATACTGTCTTTCTCGTGTCAGAAATTTATCCAGGATGGCGGCGTGGCTTTCTTGGGTAGGAGACTTGATAAGCATGTCGTCCACATACACCTCTACCTCTTTATGGATCATATCATGCAAAAGTGTCGTTACCTCTGATAGGTAGCCCCGACATTTTTCAGTCCGAATGGCATAAGTTTGTAACAGTTCATGCCCCACTCTGTAATAAAGTAAGTCTTTGCCTTGTCTTCTTCACTCATCTTGATCTGATTGTAGCCTGAGAAACCGTCTGCAAATAAGAACATTTCTGCTGTAGCTGCACTGTCTACTAACACATCTATATGAGGAAGCGGGAAATCATATTTGGGAGAGGCTTTATTCATGTCTCGAAAGTCTACACAAACTCTGACTTTCCCATCTTTCTTCAATATAGGTACCACATTTGCTAGCCGCTCGGGGTATTCTACAACTTCCAAAAACTCATCCTGTAACGGTTTCTGTATCTCTTCTTTGACTTTGGCAGCCCATTCTGGTCGAAGTCTACAGAGCTTCTATTTAACTGGAGGAACATTAGGATCTGTCAAGATTCAATGTTAAGCAATCTCTTTGTCTACCCCTGAAATATCTTCGTATATCCATGCAAAGGCTTTTGTGTGTTTCTATAGGACTACTGTGATGTTGACTTTTTCTTTGGGAGTAAGATCTTGCGATATGGTTACCATTTTAAGTTCATCCTATATTCCCAAATTAATTTCATGCAATGGAGTGTCATGGATGTTGAAAACATGAAATGAATGCTCAAATGTATGTGCAATGCCATCAATAAAAATAACATACGAGTAAGCAAATTTAGACTTCATTTCATTCAATGCCTCATGGGCTTCAGTGTTCAGATTAAAGATAGAGGCTACATCTTTTACATAAAGTTGATCATCCTCCACAGGAGAAGGGTCTTGGATGGTGCTGGTGGAGACTTCATCCTTGTTGCTTCCTTCTATTGGCTCATTGGTTGTCATCTTCAGAGTTTCTATGCCTTTGTCTGATGTGCCTTTGCTAACTTCATTGGACAGTGATAGGTTTCCTAGTAGTTCTGAAGCTTCTTCACTTATCTGGTCAGCAGAGTGTTCTTCCTTTGATTCCATTGGAAATTTCCCTTTTGAGTCCGTAGGAGGCTTCCCCAAGGGTTCCACGGAAGTTTCTTTCTTCAGCATGTTGACCCCAATCCCATACACATGTTGGCTGAAGTTCACAACGTCACAGAAAATCTCAAAACCAGGTACCATGACCCCGTCGCAGTTAACCATTTCCACTCTTCCATCATAGACTTGATCCCCACCTTGGATGAAGATGGTGCACCTATTATCAATCCTATCCATTCACTTCCACACTCCTTTTTTCCTACTTCCTAAGCTGTCAGTGTTCATTTGGAAAGGACAGCGGATCGATTCGAGACCACCTTGCAAATTACGACCGAGTCCTTTTCCTTTTTCATATTTCTAGCGGGCCGGATAGTTTTCTATCCACTGAGGTAGAGAAACCGGTTTGCCCCAGTTCAACATAGACACTTGGAAATCATTTATAGGGATTTCAGAAGAGGCGGCAGTTGTGAGTGCAGAAGGTTCATCAGCTTTGATACTCACAATCTTCCCATTAACAGGAGTTTTCACTTTTTGGTGCAAGGTGGAAGGGACTCCTTCCAAATCATGGAACCAAGGCCTTCCTAAATGCAAGGAGTATGTCACTGGAATGTCAATCACAGTGAAGACCACTGCAGACTTAACACCTTGAACCTCAACTTCAATCTCAAAAGTACCTAGCACTGATCGTTTACTGTCGTCGTATGCCCATATCACTGTGTTACTTAGATGTAAGGCCTCCTTAGTCATTCCCATGAATGGGAGCACTTTCAAAGGACAAATGTTCAACGCAGAGCGATTATTAACCATGACACAAGGCACATTTCACTCCATGATTTGCACTTTCAGAAAGAGTGCCTTATTGTGCTTCTCGCCTTCTCTTGGGAGATCGGCATCGCTGAAGATGATCACAGGAGCCCTTTGATCAGTAATGGGGTCCCTCTCTATAGAATTATCCTTTCTCATGATCATATTGCACATATCCTCAGGTGAGGATAGAGGAGACACATCAACCTCTATCAACTTTCTGACAACTGCTTCCCGATGCTTCTTTGATTCTAACAGTACCTTCCAAATGCTGATTCTAGAAGGGGTTCTCTTTAACTGCTCAAGGACTGTAGGTTCCTCTCTTTCTACTTATTGAATGGGCCAAAAAGGGTTTACTTGGATAGCCGATTGAGTCTGTGTGACTGGAGCTGGATCTCTTGACTGGTAAACCCGATTGCTTCGGGTGACATTATTCACTTGGCCATCTTTTACACTTAAAAAGGTCCCGGCCAACTAAGAGCATATCGGGTATTGTGGCTATTGCATGAACATAGCAAACTCATCCTCGGTATCATCGATTTTTATATCCTCTAGCTTGAAAGGCCCTTTTCCTTTCTCTTTGGCTTGGGCAGTGAAAGTTATCCTATCTGTGAAGCCCTCATATTCTTCAGTTATCTTGATCTTTTGAGGTCATACTTTTTGGGAACCTCATCAACGGTGGTTTTCACAGAGTTAACCACTTGTACTGTGGGATTTGCCTCTATAAGCTGCTTGAAAACAAAGTAGAAGGTTAGGCCTAACTGGACCATTTTTACTTGATTTCCAAACTTCGGGAGAGGATTGTTCTGTGTGCTAGCTTGGCCGGAGCTGGCTCCTCTATCCTTCCTTCTGCCACCAATCTTTGGACGGCAGTAACCAAGGAAACACATTCATTAGTTATGTGGGTGTTTGACACATGGTAAGAGCAAAAATTCGACTTCTCTTTGGGGGACGGCATTCTGAAAGGCCTTACTGATTGGAGAAGCCTGATAGCTAGATATTTTGCAAAGATCTTGCTTAGAGGTTCAGCCCAAGGGCTGACAAAAGTTCTCTTGGCTGCTTGGCATTCTAGTGCTTTGACAATGGTGGCAACATCCACCTCAGGGATAGCAGGCTTTGAAGCAGATGAAGAGGCAGCCGGTGCATCCGCTGACTTGAAACCAGAATAGGATCTCGACTTGAAACTTGAGCTGGTGGACTTGGTGATGACTTCATACTTCTTTACTTTCTTCCCTAACTCTAAGACCTCAACATATAAGTGGAAGGTCTTATACTTCATTTCCTTCTTGTAAACATCTAGGCTTCCATCTACAAGCTTTACTATTAGCTCAGTCACTGGAAGCTTTACTTATAAGCCATTCATCGTCTTTATCAACCTCTCGTAATAATCTTGGAAAAGCTCCACAACTTTCTGAACCACAGCTTCCAGATCTTGTAGAGTGGTTCTAAATTCAACATTGTTATAGGCGTAGTTCTTCACAAACTCGACAGAGATGAGGTCCAGATCCTTCTTCACATTTTCCAACTGCTTATTGTACCAGCTAGTAGCCTCTCCTTCCAAAGTAGTTGGGAAAAGGTGGACTATCTGGTTCTGTGTTAACCCCTCCATTGTCATAAACTGAGTAATGTAGGAGGCCAGGCAGCCCTTCCCCTTGTAAACTGGAAACCTAGTTATGGAAAACCCAGGCAGAAATATCTCTAATCCCCCGGCTGTAAGCTCTTGAGGCTTCGCATAGGGCAGTTCTTTGACATGTAGCAGACCCTTCATTTGGTCCACCAGAGCCCTCTGAGCCTGTTCATGCTTCTCTAAGTGTGCTTCCATTCTCAGCTCAAGATCGGTCTTATCTTCAATTCCCAACACTAATTCAGCCCTTACTGACCCAAACTACGGTGCTCGCTCTTCCATTCTCAATGGTTCCACCGAAGGTGCTTGCTTAGTAATCATTTTTAGCTTCTGTGCTTTCTGTAGGGCAGCCACCACATTGGTGATAGCCCTCACAAACTATTCTTAGGACATCCAGTCAGCCATAGCTTGATGCAGATCTTGCCTAGTCATGTAGGCCAGATTGTTGCTTGCACGGTCCCCTTTTATCGACCCAGGTCCTTCCACCCTAGCAGTTCCAAGGGGGCATTAACTCCTGATTCTATATTACCATCCATGGCGAAAGCAGCTCAACTGTTCTTGGAAACCACAACGAGCGTTAGTTACATGCATGAGGTATGGACTTTGGTGAGGACTCAATGCATGTATACGATTTGTGTGTTATGCATGTCTATAAAGGAACAATCGTGATAGAAAAGTTATACCAGCCATTTAAATACTACGTATGAGCATGCATAGATACACAAGGATGTTATACATGGACTCACTCCGAAAAAACAAAAATGTATAGGCATACCGGGTAACAAGCACGAACTCATTATTGACTTGCATGTGTGATCGTGTGACTTACCCAATAATAAACAGCTAATCGTTAATTTACACATACGTGGGATGGTGGCACGTATGCATCATGGCATATGAATGTCATGACAATTGGTTAAAGCATGGCATATGAGTGACATGGCAATTGGTTAAAGCATGGCATATGGATGACATGGTAATTGGTTATGACATGGCGTATGAATGACATGACAATTGGTTAAGGCATGGCATATGAATGAAATGGCAAACGGTTAAAGCATAACATATGAATGACATGGCAATTGGTTACGACATGGCATATGAATGACATGGCAATTGGTTGCGACATGGCATATGAATGACATGGCAATTGGTTACAACATGGCATATGAATGACATGGCAATCGGTTAAAGCATGGCATATGAATGACATGGCAATTGGTTTTGACATGGCATGTGAATGACATGAAAATAGGTTACGACATGGCATATGAATGACATGGCAATTGGTTGTGATATGGCATACGAATGACATGGCAATTGGTTACGATATGGCATAT
>CAOJCR014157004.1:0-10765 GCA_948330485.1 Euphorbia neoarborescens | reverse complement strand
AAAAAGGACGCATATTAGTGACGAATTTTACTTTTCGCCACAAAAGTATACGTTTTAGTAGCGAATTTTACTTTTCGCCACTAAAAAGTGCTGCAAAAAATTTTAACTTTAAGTATTATTTATTTTTATTTTTCACTTATTAATTAAATTTTTTTTAAAAATAGTTACACTTAAACTTTAAAAATTCATTTTTTGTATGTTCATAATATCAGATTTATTTTTTCATATAATATAAATTATATGAAACTTATATATTTATGAAAAAATAATATGTTGCCACAAAATAAAAGGAATAAAAATAATATGTAGAGAATGACTAGTGAATTAGATTGTATTGGTATGATACAATAGAACTGAAAAAAAAATTAATAGATTTAATAGAGACTAATTATAGAATTAGAATGTATTTTCTTTATGGTAGCTTATTTGGGAGAGTTGTAAAGTTAAATGTGCCTGACTTGGAGCAATTTTAGGATGGGTGACTATCTAGGAAGAAATTTTTTTTGTCAAAAAAAAATGTAGTGTTTAGTGGCGAAAATTTCACCACTAAAAATAAATATTTTTGTGACAAACAATTTCGCCATTAAAAACTTGATTTAGTGGCGAAAAGATTTTTGCCACTAAAACCTTTAGTGTCGCACTCTGTATGGCGAAATTTTGACGAAAATAATTTTGCCACTAAAGCCAATTAGTGGTGAATTCTTGACTTTTTGTGGCGAAATATTTTGCCACTAAATGACCGATTTCTTATAGTGACCTTTTGAGGGGAAAAATTCTGGTAACCAAAATGAACATAATGGTTCAATTGCTTCTGGTTCAATTGTTTATGCACTAATTTCGAGCGCTAATTTCGTTGAAAATCCAAAAAATTTTATTAAATTGAATTTTAAATTTTGACAAAAGAAAATTCTTTTTGAAGATTTGAAATTTAGATTTTCAGATCCGTAATTGTTAATTGTAGATTTGAAATTAAAATTGTTAGATTTGTCAATTTAATTACATATCTATGAGTATACGTAATTAATTAATTATGTTAGTGTAAATCAATTAATATGTGATTATATAAAAAATTTTAAATTTTGTATAAATTTAATTTTATTCTATTAACACAATTAATGAATTTAATCTATAATAAATTAATTATATATTTCGTATTACGAGATTATTTTATAGATTTAAATTAATTTATATGTAACTAATTTGGTTAATTTGAATTTAATCTATAAAATATTAACTATGTAATACATGTAATTATGAATGAATGTGTTGGGTTACAACACTTATTTATTTAATTGAAATAAAAATCTTAGTAGAGTCATGCCATTATTATTTAATTGAATTTTTCTTTTGGGATAATTATTAATGAATTAATTATTATTAAAAGGAAAAAAGTGGTAGAAGGTTCAGCTCTTGTTTTTTTAGTCTTCTTTTTTCATTTAACAAGGTAAGATTAAAAGGAAAAGTGAGGACAATGAACAGTTGAAAACTCATCATAATATACGTTGGTTAATCCATAGTAGACGCAGACAATTGGTTGTAGGCAGCGTGGCTGTTGTCGCCCCAGCCAGAGCAACTGCTACGTGGCAGTTCGGGTGGTGGTGCAGGTGTCACCCTGAGCGGCAAATCTATAGTGGTTCGATCCAATTCTGTTTTGAAATTTTACGGATTAATTTAATTGGATTGATCCGTTACAAAAATTAATTAATTTGGTTAATTTAATTGTGTATAAAATGTGATTTTTTATGTACGCTTTTTTTATTATTTGTATATGCATATTTAATTTTTATATTGCGTATATATTTAATTAAATACAGACGATAATTGGTTTGGTAACCCTTCGCACAGATTGTATTGGACGGCTAAAGATTTTGAATTACATCATTTCAGTGTGAGCGTTAAATTTATTTAATGAGTCATGACTGATTATGTTGTAGTAACCAATATCGGGTAACCATCACTTAACGACTGGACATAATTAAAATCGGATATATGATTGATATTACCATTACTATGCATCATTTATGTATGATTATGCACGATAAGTACAATTGGTGTTGTATGTATGTTGTTAATGGTACCTTTGGATTCTAATTACGAAATCGATCGTATTTTATTTATTCTGGTTAAATACACTCTGCGTGGTATTAATTTGTTATAATTAATTTATGTAAACTTTTATATAAATGTAATTCAACAAAGTCTAGAATGGGAGGACACCCAAGGTGCAAGCTCCGTTGAGTGGGAGCTCAATTCAGTAGATCAAGACGTAACGGAAGCCCGATAGGAGCTCAAGTAAAGTACAAGCCGAGAGCTATGATTCTATATAATGATTAGTTTAATTATTAATAGTATTCGATAATGCTGTAATGAAAGGTCCATAGGTGACCCACATTTATTCTACATAGTACGTTGCATTTTGTGAATGGTTTATATTGTTTCACGTATCTCCCTCGCGATTGACATAAGTCAATATTTGTCCAATAATAAAGGTGATAGCATAAACCAAGTAGAATATGCTGGAGTTACAGAGCATATAATGTGTTGTATAACGACAAGTCGAGACATATGCGTCATCGACATAATACAGTTAGACACCTGATCTCAACTAGAGTTATTTCTATTGATTTTGTAGGATCAAATGATAACTTAACGGATCCGCTAACACAAGGGTTAAATAGAGATCAAGTTGCTAAAATATCGAAAGGGAGGGGCCTAAAAACCTGCTAAATATAAGGTGTTGTATGGTAGAAAACCCAACCTATGATGACTGAAGATCCCAAGAATTAGGTTCAATAAGACAACTTAACTACGACCTTGGTGTCACTGTGGGGGTAATCCCTGACCATTTCTAAGATGTAAAAAGTGACTATGACGGGAAAAAGGTTAAGCAAAAATGTTTTTAATGATACTATTTACTTTAAAGAATTAAGCAAAAGTAAATCACCTATGTGAGAGGGAAGTGGGATCGATTCAAAGAAAACTAATGAGGATTTAGTTGTCTGAAACTCTTATAGAACCAGGAGATGTTTATGACTATAACGAACATTATATGGTAACATCTTTGCAAAATATATCCTTGTTTACATGCAGAATAATTCAAGAATGTCTTAGTCAGTCAGTAGACAAATATGTTTTCACAAGGGAAGGTTTAAAGAGGGTAATCTACCTATCTTTGCAGGTGTTGATTGTGAATGCTTTTCACCACTTTCATTTTGAAAATTCCATCCTAAAATAATTTCCATTTATGCGGGGGATTGTTGGAATTTTTGGTGATATGAGTGGTTCAATGTATAACCAAATTATAATGTAATTATGATCAAAATTGAAATGAGGCAAATGTGTCATCGTGTTCTAAGTTAAAAGATATTTCCAATAGTATATTATATACGTTATTTGGATAAAGGATGAATGGAAAATTATAGTTCGAAAAATGAGTTTTTGGAATGGTCAATGTAGAATATCTCAGTCGCAGGCGTGACCAAGGGGTCACTGGCGCGATCGAGACACTGGCTACTATCGCCGTTGCAACCTTGGGTCGTCAGCGCGATAAAGAAGCCTTGCACGAGGTTATCTCGGTCACTGGTATGACTCCAAAGTCGCTGATGCGACCGGGGGTGCTTTTAGACATTTTTGGGCAATTTCATGACCATTTGATGTCTCAAACGTAAGTTTCAAACATTTTAAGTCTCATTCATTTTATTACACCTATTAATCCTTCATTCTTTATGTATAGTTATATTATTTTCAGATATAAACGCATGAAAGAAATATTTGTTATTGGATTTCTGAAAAATATTATATCTAAAAGTCCATATTTTTCGTGCAGTTCCTCGAGTCCCAAAAGAGTTTTAGTGTACGGTTGAGATTTCAGTAATGTTTGTCGTTGTATTTTGAAAGACAAAATTCAACCAGAATTATTGTCTTAAACAGACTGTTTAATAGGCCTCGAAAAAAATAACATACTTGATATTAATCTGGGTGAAAGGTTCTAATTTCTAATCTTTGTAATTTTTCATTATAATTATTTTCTGTAATTTTATATTGTGTAATTTTTTTTTTTATTTCTCTAATTCGGCATACTAGGGAAATAATAATATATATTTCATATTGTCTTCTGATTACTTCATTTTGCAAAACTCGTTTATTTTTCTCATTTGATATGATTTCTATAGCATTATTGAGTGAATAGATGGTGTTTTTGCTTTTGTCTTAAATAAAGGAATTTAGGACAAAAGAAAGATCACGAATATATGAAATAAGGAAGCTATAAATGGAAACAGAACAGAGCATAGGAAGGTTTTAATTAAAAATGGCATATTTATCAGAATCTGAAACTCTCTTCCAATCATTTTCATGATTAAATCAAAGTCGTAGAAAGGGCTAATGAAGCAGACAGACACGTTTTAATAATGGGTAATCGTCAATTTTATCCCAAACACGCCATTTACCCGTCAAGTTTTCTCCTTTTCCACAAAAAATGAAAGAGCTTTAGAATTACTATAGAATTTCTGTTCTTTTTACAAGATTTTGGTAGAATAGTTTGAAGAATGAGCAGAGATGATGATGACCCAGGAGAAAAGAGCAACTCCAAGCACTTGATATGGGTGACAAACTTCCAAAGAGATCTATTGGCCGGTGCGGTTATGGGAGGAGTGGTACACACAATCGTCGCCCCAATTGAAAGAGCAAAGCTGTTGCTGCAGACCCAGGAGAGCAATATTGCCATTGTTGGCAGTGGCCGCCGGAAATTCAAAGGCATGATTGATTGCATCGTACGCACGGTTCGTGAAGAAGGGGTTCTTTCTCTTTGGAGAGGCAATGGAAGTAGCGTTCTTCGCTATTATCCTTCCGTTGCTCTCAATTTTTCGCTCAAGGTATATACATATATATATATATATATATATATAATTTTTTTTTTTTGCCTGCATGTTGTTTGATGTATTGTCTCAAAGTGGGTGTATGGTTTTGGAATAAGAATGGCTGGGATATATGAAGTTTTCCCCTTACGCTTTTGTTGATTATAACCATTTTGATGAAGGTATCCTTTTTTTTTTTTTTTTTTTTTTCTTTTAATCATTCTTGAGTTTTATTAGGGCACTCGAAAGAAATTGATACCAAAACTGTCAACCATTCTGCATAACTACCACTTTTGTTTCTTCAATGTTCTACAATTAGCTTTACAGCACCTATTTTCTGGGGTCATGTCACTGAAATTCATACTTGATATGGTGTTAAATTGCGACTTGTATTAAGTTGTGCAAATAACATAATTAAGTTTTCATGGTAGATACAATTATGTAGGTGCTTTTCTTTTCCTTTAGAAATTGTTTCATATGTGTGTGTGTGTCTTATTTAGTTTAAGAATGCTTGCCTTGACTTCGTAATCATGGAAGCCTTTCCGTTTTTAAGTCACAGAGAATTCATATAACCTTCTAGCTAGGATATTATGTTTACTTTTACATTGAAAATTTAGAAAAGATTTCTTAATTGCCTCTTTTCATTCTTCTTGGAAGCTGTTCAGTTTCGCTCTCTGTCTTGGGTTTCAGTATATTTTCTATTCAACCTTTCCATTGGCAATTTGTATGTTCGTTTGCCATGCAGTATTGACTGAAGAGTAATCAAAACATATATCCCAGGCAGTGGCAAAGAATAACATTTTGGCAAAAGAAGTTTTGGTAGATAGATACTACTAAATATTTGAGTCTGATGAATTATCGTTTGACAGTCTTCAACAATAATCTAAGAAGGAAACCTAGAGATCGGAAATAACACTTGTTTCGGGGGAACTGAATAGTGTTGAACCCCTGAAGCAAAGCATCAATGTTTTTATGAGTTGTTAGAGTTGGCTGTTGGCTATGTGGAAGTGAAAAGTCATACCAATTGTTTTATCATAGGAAGTTCCATACTTGTCCCAGTTCAATAAATTTCTCAACTTCTTGGGTCTAGCTTCCTTGCGGATCTTATTCAATCTCAATAGCTTTCTTATATGATTTCATAGTATGTTTGTTGTTCCGAAGGATTGTGTCATGCAGTTTGAAGATCAGTTGTTCCTATTCAAAAGAGGTGTGAGATAAAATGGGTAATTTGTGTCTTTCGGAGAAGACAGAAATGTTTATTTTTGGAAGAAAAAAATATCCTGGAGCATACTGGAAATTCATTTAATGCTCAGAATATGATCTAAGATGCAAAATGAACCAAAGTTGTTTTGGAATCCTCTGCTTTAATTTCTAACAGGATTGAAGGTTTATATGAACAATTGCAAAACAATTTTGTTGATAAAAATTAGGAAACAAATGAAGCAGTTGAATTTGGATGAATTTCTCAAATAAGCGATTGACGGAAGAATTAGAGGGGAGTGTGATGTGTTGTGTAGAGAAGAGAATGAAATGCATATATTTTATCTGGGAAATGTAAGTAAAATGACAGTTCTGGCGAGAAAAGGGTTTGAACTTGTTCTGATTGAGTGATTGTTGATAAAAGCTGTCCAAATTGCCTACTTTATTAGCAAGGAATGATTTGAGAAAGATCCAATTAGGTAGAGGAAATGAGCGTAATTATAGGCTGTGCAATTGTATTTGGAAATGCTAACATCATAATGCATGAACAATACCAGTTAGTTTGTCTGGAGAGGAATGGCGATAGAGTTTAACTTAAATATCTAAAATTCCATTGTAGATAATGCCATAAAGTCCGAAATAAAATCTTCCACCCATGCTTCATTTTGACGCTTCCTTTCACGAATATCAAGTTAATCATTTCACTGATAAATATGTTCTTGTTGAGCTGGGCTGCAAGACTGAAAATGACCACTAGTGTTTTGTAAAGATGCGGAATGCTGTGTTATTTAAATGATTGCATGATCTGGTAGCACAACCTGTTCCAGTCCAGTTGATTGCACTTTCCACTAAAAACCGGTAAAATTATTGAGATGGAATTTTGTATGCGGTTCCTAGTTATACTTGGTGGACAAGTTCCAATAGGACTTCACAGACTTTTCGGTTTTGAATGTAATTCCATGATGTTATCTGCTTTACAATTGTTGCTTGAGCTGTAAATTCTTAATATTTTTCTGACGGCTGAGGCATATGTTCAAAGAACAAACCTCTATTTGTTCACATGATGTATTGCTGCAATGATTTTATGGTTCTAAATAATGTGTTTCATGCAGGATCTATACAGGAATATATTAAGAAATGGCAATCATGAAGATGGTCATTTTTTGTCCGGGCCATCTGCCAACTTCATAGCAGGAGCTGCAGCTGGCTGCACAACATTGATAGTAATCTATCCACTAGATATTGCACATACCCGCCTTGCTGCAGACGTTGGAAGAACTGATGTTAGACAATTCCGCGGTATCTACCATTTCCTCAACACCATATGCAAGAAAGATGGGGTTCGGGGGATTTACAAAGGCCTTCCAGCCTCTCTACATGGAATGATTGTTCACAGAGGCCTGTATTTTGGGGGCTTCGATACTTTGAAGGAGATAATGTCAAAAGATACTAAACCCGAGTTAGCATTGTGGAAGCGCTGGGTCATGGCTCAAGCAGTCACAACAACCGCTGGGCTAGTATCGTACCCTTTTGATACAGTTCGACGGCGGATGATGATGCAATCAGGCCTGGAACAACCAATGTACCATAGCACACTAGACTGCTGGAGGAAAATTTACCGGACAGAAGGGATGATCTCTTTTTACCGCGGGGCATTGTCAAATATGTTTAGAGGCACCGGGGCTGCTGCCATTTTGGTTTTGTATGATGAAGTGAAAAAATTCATGAGATGGGGTGGGCTGTAGGAGGAACGTTTTGTTTCTTTGTTGAAGCTATGGAGATTACAGATCACAGAAGGCAAACTCTGTAAAGTCCAGATAAGATGATATACAGCTAACACACAACACAAGTCCCAGAAGACATTTGTTGGCCATGTTCATTAACTTTTGAATCTTTGGTAATTTCACCCCTTGATTTTTTGTAAACAAATAAAGAGAATGTGATTAAAATTTTAATTAGAGGGGCTTTTTCAATTAACTTAAAAAAAAAAAAAAAGAAAAAAGGAAAAAAAGAGAAATTGAAGTCTAGTGTGATCTTTAATTGTTGATCATTGATCTATATTTTTGTATTTCTTTATTGACTTTACACTCAATGTAGATGTGTACTTCTCACCTTTAAAATTTTCAACAATTTACTTCAGTTAGTATCTTTTATTAAAAAATTTATACTCCAAATTAGGGATTTCAATGGAGCGGAGCGGAAATTTATAATTTCATCTTTGTTTCTATTTTAATGGGGATTTTTATTCTCGTCACGTTAAGTAAATGGTGATTTTTTTCAATCCCATTTCCGCTCCTAACATGGAATGGGTCTCCATCGGGATTTCTGTCATTTTTGTTAAGATATGAAAAATAATTTTTTTGTGATATTTTACTCTGTAATTATAAAAAAAATAAATAATTATATATTATAATATTTGATTAAATTTAATATCTTAACATATATAATAATGAGAGAATTTTTATTTAGAGAAATTTTATTTTTATATGTATCAATTTAATTTAATATAATGAAATTTTATTTTTAAATTTATATATAAATATAATTTGATATATTATTATATATTTATATACACATATATAATAAATATAATAAAAAAATCTTATGGAATTTAAACGGGACGAGGACAGAAAAAGCAAGATGGGGACAGAGAGAGAAGTGAAGAGTAATTCAGTCCCCGCTCATTTAATAAATGGGGAGAAAAAGCTATCTTCATCATCTCACCGTAGAAAATTTTTAACGGAGAATTCCCTCTCCGTTAAGGCGGGTCTTTGATGGGAATGGATCCCCGCCGAATCAGTTGACAACTACTCCAAACCAAATAATGCAGTTAGAATTTCTACCAAAAAAAAAAATTTAATAATAATAATGCAGTTAGAATTCCTAACATATTAAAAATATGTTGCAAGCATGAAATACTGATGAAAGGTCAGCTAAAGTAACTATTAAAATATTATTGCAAAAGATGGTGAATTATTGAAAGATTGAAAAATTAAAATATGAGCGTGAAATTAATGATTCTAAAAGATTAGATACTGGATAAGTTTTAGAGTATTACATTACCAATTTGAGCTCCAAGCTTTCTTTATTTGGCTCTCTAATTTTATAACTATCCATGAAATTCCAAATCTGATTTTGGTTATAAAAAGTTCCATTAAATTTGGCAGACCATGCTTGCTTACGAGTTCATTTCCGTAGAAATTTAGATATAAATCCAACGTCCGAACAGGATGGGTGAACATTAAGTCATTTCAATTGATTTTTTAATAAGATAGGTTTAACTATTAACATGACTCAAGTCAAGTAATAAATTTACTTTTTTCTCATTATAAACCATTTAGTTTCTAGTTTGTTTAGCGACGCGGGACATTTATCCTTCACATCTTTCAATAATTTCCAATTATCAACTAATTTTTATCTAAATTTGATTTTTTTCTATTGAACACATTTCTATATATATCACACAGATATCCGAAAACTATAGAACATAACGAGACGACTTACGAGTTTATTGCGCAGCGGAGTTTCGTCGTTTCCCTATAGTTCCTCACTGTCCGTCTCCGGGTTCCAGGAGTTGTCTGGTTGTCTTTCCTACACATATTCAGAGTAATACGGAGTACAGGCATATTCTGCAGATTCTTCCGACAAACGAAAGAAGAGATTTGTCGGGAGTGTTTCGGATCTACAGATTTTAATCGAGAGAAACTTGTTTCTCTCTATTCCTCAACTTATTCAGAATCCGTAGGAAAACCTCTATTTATAAAGGATTTCCGTAACCACCACCAAAAGTGAAATATCACTTTTAGTCCGCATACTTTTAAATTATCACAACTTAATTCCAATTTAAATTAAATTGTCAAGGACGGATCGGATAAAAAACAACATCTATAATTTCATAAAATTTATCGAGAGTTTTCTCTTCAACTACTTTTCCCATCCTTCGCCTTCAAATTATTAAATTTTTTTATGAATAAATTATTAAATATTATTAGTTTATTAATTTTCAATGACTATTCATTTCCCTCTTTATCATTATATTTTTACTTATTATTAATAAGTTGAATTTATTAACTCTGCCTAGATTATTTATTTAGCCGGTCTCAAGCCCGGATAAAGGAGGAGGGTTGTGGTAGGTGGCAACCAACGTAAAACTTTTGCCATAACCTTATGATATGAATTCTAAATGTTTTTTGCGACCGTAAGGTTTCTCTCCGTTTAAAAGGAAAATTTTACCGTACCGCAATAAGGTCCGCTATGATGTATGGTAGCGAGTGCTGGGCGGTAAAGGAACAACATGTGTCCAAAATGGGTGTGGCAGAAATGAGGATGTTAAGATGGATGTGTGGGCATTCTAGAATGGATAGAATTTGGAATGAGATTATTAGGGAGAAGGCGGGAGTAGTAGGTATTGAGGCAAAATTGAGAGAATGTCATTTAAGGTGGTTTGGGCATGTTAGACGTAGGCCCGTAGATGCCCCGGTTAGAAGAGTAGAGAACATAGGGGTAGGGGTAGGTGTAAGTAAAAGAGGTAGTGGTAGGCCTAGATTTATTTAGGGTAGAGTTATTGAACGTGATTTGCGATATTTACAAATATCCGAGGAGGTTACCCAATTTCGTACTGAATGGAGACAAAGGATTCATGCGGCCGACCCCAATTAACTTGAGATTAAGGCTTGAGTTGAGTTGAGTATTAATAAGTTGAATTTATT
>CAOJCR014152102.1:0-17405 GCA_948330485.1 Euphorbia neoarborescens | reverse complement strand
AGGCTTCGTTGCTGAAGAAAATTAGAAGAAATCAGCAATCTCGCAGAGGAAGAAGGTTTCAGACAGAAGATTGCTGAAGAGAGCTGCTGACAAAAGAGCAGAAAAGCAGCCAGAAATTAAGGAAAAGAATTGCTGACAGAGCAACGGCAGAAAAAGAAGTGCTGCTACTTTACACGTGACAGCCCCAATATTATGATAACTCCACCCACTTGTTCCATTTGACTTTGATTATTTTGTATTAGTTTATTTTTGGATGGCTAAGATTCAACTTGATATTAATTAAGCACTTTAGATGGTGTAATGTTTGCCACCTAGGAGTTATCTTTTGCTGTATTTTCTCTTTCCTAAACACAATAAATAGGTGCTTAAGTTGGAGTAGAAAAACACACCTTAAGGGAGAGATACATATATCTCTTCTGACTTCCTTCTTTGTTTTAAACTTCTTATCTAATATAATTCAGTTTCTATTCAATTATTTGCTTTTTATATTTATTTTTAATTATGTTTAATAGTAGTGAGTAGTTTTTAAAAGCTGAAGTTAACGCAACTTCCAGTTCTGGGCAAGGTCTCCGAGCGAGGTTGCTGACAGCGTGAAAGGTAAGTTGTGTAGAGAAAAGCTTAATCCTTATAAGAGAGAAGGGCCCCTTTTGTACATTCGGTATTCTTAATGAGACTTAACGGAGATTTAAGGGTATGGAACCATTTCTATACACATATTCTTTAATGAGACGGACCAAGTAATTTAAAGAGTGTGCCAAGGGGTTTTTATTTCGATAAATTGCTTGCTAATCTTAATGCTTGAGTTGGAACTCGGCAAGGTGGACCAGGCAATCTAAGTGAGAACTCAAAGTACTAGGTGAGGTCTAACGATAAGCCTAGTTAGTAGAGGGTAAGAAACCTTGGGCTGCAATATTATTGTTCTCGGTAATCTTAAACTCGGAAGACTTCCTAGACTGGTAAAGTTGTGTTAACAAAAGCCTGCCTTTATCATTATTGTTATCTCATTTATTCTTTCTATGCAATCTTCCTTATTTGCACTCTATCCTTGCCTATTAGTTTATTCATATAAATTTCTCTATTAATCCGACCACAAGCTCACAAATTACGTAGAAAACCTTGCAGAAATACCTTACTCCCTGTGGAATACGACACGCGTCTCACCATTATACTACTGAACGAACTAGTGCACTTGCTAGTAGTCCATTTACAAGCGAACAATAAGAGGGCAGAGAATTTCAGCAATCTTGTAAGCAGAAGGAAAGGTTGCTGAGAGAAGCAGAAAGGAGGAGTGAGCCAATCCCTGATTTTTAAGAAGATCTGATGCAATTGGAGCTGAAGCTGATTCTTAGGAGCAATTAAAGGAAGCCCTAATTTTTAGGATGGGAAAATTTTATCTAAATCTTATTCTATTTAAGAATTAATATTTTGTGTGGTTGAGATACATTCCTAAACTTGGTTACTATTTTGTGTGGTTTGATTAGTGCCATATTAGTTTTTATCCTTTTTAGTTTAACCTTCCCCAATTCTATAAATATGTTCTTGAGGGGAAAGAAATAGGGGGATGATTCATCAAGTAGTAGTAGGAACGCCTCTTATTTTTATCTTCAAGATATTTAAGTTTTCATTTTAAGTATTTATTTTTTTCTTTTAAGTATTTTATGTTAATTATGTTTATTAGTGAGTAATGTTCTTAAGGTTGAGCTAACGCAACTGTTAGTTCTAGGTGAGGTTTCCTACCGAGGTTGCAGACGAGTAAAACGTAAGATTGTGTGGAGAGAAAAGAAAGTTTTATATGAGCGTAGGATCCCTCTTGCATAATTAGTACTCTTAATGAGACGGACCAAGTGATTTAAGGGTACAGAACCATCTTTCATGCACACTTTTTCTATAGAGACGAACCAAGTAATTTAGAGAAGGAGCCGAGGGGTTTTTACTTAGAGTAAAATGCTTACTGTCCATAATGCTTGAGTGAAGACTGAGTGAGGCGTAACAGCAATCTCGTAATTGGAATTCAAAGCTTTATGGGCACTAATTTTCTTGAATTTTAACAAGCAAGCTTGTGGTGAAATGAGAAAAGCTCAGCTCAATGAATTAGAAGAATTTAGACTGTTTAGCTATGAGAATGCCATGAACTACAAAGAGAAAACCAAAGTGTGGCATGATAAACGAATCCAGGAGAAAACCTTTTATCCAGGCTAACAGTTTTGTTATATAACTCCAGACTTCGGTTATTTCCAAGAAAGTTGAAGTCTAGATGGACAGGACCATATCAAGTGGTCAAGGTTTTTTCATATGGAGCTGTGGAGATTGCGGACCAGAAAGGCAACACTTTCAAAGTGATTGGACAAAGCTTGAAACCTTATCTTGCTCAAAACATAGTCCAGGTTGTTGACTCAGTTCAGTACCTGCAAACTCCGTAAGCAATTTCAAACAACATTGGTGTCTGCTTCAAACACCAATTGAAGTAATTTTTGATCTCAGCCACCTTTATGTTACTATTTTGTGCGAATAATTTTGCTCATTCCTCTGCCAAGTGGTATGTTTTCTGAAACTTTTGTTTATTCAATTTTTCACAACCTGTTGATGCCGATGAAGGTATATTCTCTCCCATGTCTGATCTTTAAATTTTTAATTGCATGCTTTTACTTGCTTTGAGGGCAAACCAAAATTTCAGTATGGGGGAGGGATAACTTATTTGAAAAATGCTTGACTGATGGAAAGTAAGGAATGATAATGCATAAAAAGATTGCTGATCTGAAAATGGTTATAGATTACTGATTTACATGTTAAACCCATTTGAATTATGTCTGAATTCTCTACAATCTCAATATTTAAATCTGTTTGTTTTTTTTAAAGTTATTTTTACATTTGTTTTCTTAAATTTTGGCAACAATTTTTGCATGATTTTCTAATCCTAGAAAGTGACCATTGCATGATAACTTGTTGAAATATGAAGTTTATTCTGTTTACTCTAGAAAGTTTTTACATGAAAGGTTGAAGGTTGTCAAGGAATGTCTAGTAAATTTGGTCAATGCAATCTGTATGCTTTAAATTGCGTGGTTGTTTGCTGTCGGTGAAATCTTGATTGCTATTGTATTCAAAATGATCTGATCTTCTCATTTTTTTCCTACTCTTTTTTTTTCTGTCTTTATCCAAAACACCTTTTGTTTTTTTGTTCTTTGCTCTTATTGAGATTGCTTCAGGACAAGCATCGTTCAAGTGTGGAGGGAATTTTATAAGAGTAATTTATACTATTAAGATCAGTAATAAATCAGTCAAGAAAAGGTATAAATTAATGAAAGAAATAAGAAAAATAAAGCTTATAAGTTTCATTCTATGCAGGTTGCAGTTCTGATAAGAGAGAAGAGAATTTTGGCAATCTTGTAAGCAGAAGGAAAGGTTGTTGAGAGAAGCAGAAAGGAGGAGTGAGCGAATCCCTGATTTTTAGGAAGATCTGACGCAATTGGACCTAAAGCTGATTTTTAGGAGCAATTAAAGGAAGCTCTAATTTTTAGGATGGAAAAATCTTATTTAAATTTTATTCTGTTTAAGAATTAATATTTTGTGTAGTTGAGATACATTCCTAAATTATGCTACTGTTTTGTGTGGTTTGATTAGTGCCAATTAGTTTTTATCCTTTTTAGTTTACCTTTCCCCAACTGTATAAATATGTTTTTGAGGGAAAAGAAATAGGGGATGATTCATCAAGTAGTAGTAGAAACGCCTCTTATTTTTCTCTTCAATATAATTAAGTTTTCGGTTTTAATTATTTTTTTTCTTTTAAGTATTTTATGTTAATTATATTTATTAGTGATTAGTTTTTTTAAGGCTGAGCTAACGTAACTGTTAGTTCTGGGTGAGGTTTCCTAGCGAGGTTGCAGACGAGTAAAAGGTAAGATTGTGTGAAGAGAAAAGAAAGTTTTATATGAGAATAGGACCCCTCTTGTATATTTAGTACTCTTAATGAGACAAACCAAGTGATTTAAGGGTACAGAACCATCTTTCATGCACACTTTTTCTATTGAGACGGACCAAGTGATTTAGAGAAGGTTCCGAGTGGTTTTTATTTAGAGTAAAATGCTTGCTGTCCATAATATTTGACTGAAGACTGAATGAGGCGTAACAACAATCTTAGTATGGATCTCAAAGATCTAAGTTAGGTCTAACGATAAACCTAGTGACAAGAGGGCAAGAAATCTTGGATCGCAACCTCCCCTTTTCTGTAACATTCAGCTAGGAAAAGTAACCCAGAGCTGTTTAAGTTTGCATTAGCAGAAGCCTGTACTTTCCTATTATTATTTTCTTCTATTTTTCTACACAAACTCCAATTTTACGATTTACTCTATCTTTATTTATTATTATACTCTATAAATATTTGATAACTAATTAAATCTCAAAGATGTCATAAGAAATTCACGAAATTTCCCTACTCCCTGTGGAATACAACAATTGGCTCACCTATTTACTACAAAATGAACTAGTGCACTTGGTAGTAGACCATTTTAAGGCGAACAATCATTTACGGTAAGGCCCCAATAGAAAAAACCAGTTTTTAGGCTCTCTCCTAGAGATCACCGATCATATATTTAGGTCACCTCTTCCTCTCATTCGACTTCAAATGATGATACAGATTCTAAGCCTAATTCTCATGTGATTTCCGATGATTCGACCAAATCCAATGCTTTCTTGCCTATCAAGCCACATGTCACTGAAGCTCATCCCGAACCTGGGTAGGAAGATTTCCTTTTTTTGCAAGACGTTATAGGACTCCATGGTTTGACACAACTTGCTTAGGTTCTGTATGTGATATTTCATCGATTGTGCGACTATAAGATGTATTACTTACCAGAGGATTTTTTTATCGAATTTGTTGCTCCTACTGGTGGATGTAAGCTAATTATTGGTTTGCACTCTAAGGACATGGTTGCAGGTTTTATTAAGGAAGATTGGATTTCTCTAAAAGATATTATCTCAGATGTTCGACTTCTTGATCCCTCCTATGTGCCAGATGTAGGTATTAAGTGGTTTTGTTTATTGGCTTGCCAATAGCTTTAATTCAACAGTCTACTCTTTGTAATTTTGTCTCAAACTTTGGTGAATTTATCAACTATGATTTTGACTTTGAATGTCCGACAAGGATGGATATGGTATCTTATCTTGCTTCGGTTAATCCGAAATTTATAGGTGATCATTTTTGGGTGGCTCTTGGGGATAAAAGATTGTGTGTAAAGGTTGAAGTCAGACATGTAACTGATCACTCGAATAGTGATGGCCCCAGTCTGTTTCGATATGCAATATGGCATCCCATTCATCTGATGCAGCAATAGATGAAGGACCATCTTACTCTCGTGTGGCTACAACTATAGATTTCGGTAAAGCTACAATGTTTAGTAATGAAAATGATGTTAGCTCAAAATTGATCTCTTTTCACAGCCCCCACACTTCCAATGCATCTCTTTCTGAGCATTCAAACTATGAACAGTAGCACTGTGAGTTACGATTGTGTAATTCTTAGCATTCAAATAGTGAACAACAACACTGTGAGTTACTATCATATAAGCAACTTGGTAAACATGTACTTTCGGATGGTTTAGGGGATCCAATAAGTATTAGCATATCCTTTGATGATAGTATTGACATCGAACATTGTAATTACATTCTCAAAGCTTCAGCCTCACTTGCTGTGATTAAGGAAGATGAGGCGACTTGGAATCTCGGAAGGCATATTGGTCTGTTTCAAGATCAAGCAAAATATCAAGTTGTCACTGGTATTCAGGAGTTAATCTCCTAATTTGTTCGAAGAGGTTTTTTACATGTAATTTCTATTCCATGTTTATCCATTTTATTAGTTGGAATTATCGCGGTGGCACTCACACCACAATCAAAATTCGCTTCCTAAATTCTTTAATTACAAAATTTCGTTTAATTTTTTTTATTTTACTTGAAACAAAATGCACACATCTGGACCCTCTGTTCCTTCAGAGATGTTGGGGTCACTCTGAGTTTGGTTATACTTTAGTGGGCTCGAATGGTTTGTCTCGTAGTCTGTTGGTTTCTTGGAACTCATCCTCAAACTCTTGTGTAATTATTGATAGCAATGTTAGATGGATCCTTCTATGATGTGTTGGTTTAGAATTTGATATATTTGTGTTTTGTGTTTATACGTCGAATGATTGGGCTGAAAGAGTCTTCTTATGGGATAATTTATTGATGAGAATCAATGGCTTAGGTAATTTGATTATTTGTGGTGACTTTAATGAAGCTTTACATCCTTTTGAATGGTCGAACTCTTTTGTTTCGCCCTCTATGACACATTTCTAAGATTTTGTTAACATGGGTGAACTTTATGATTTACCTCTTTCAGATCAATACTGTACTTGGCATAATGCTAGATCTTTCTCTAGAATCGACAGGATATTGGTTTCCTCCTCTATGTTGGATTTATGGCTCTTTAAGGCGGTTAAAACTGTTGATACTAGCTTATCTGATCACTTTTTGCTCTTGTTCTTATCTTCTAGTGATCTCGAATCTCTTGTCAGGCCCTTTAACTCACTTAATTATAGGTGGATGTTTCTGACTTTTCTGCTTTTATTTGTAGCTCTTGGAGTAATATTTTAGGGCTAATAAGGCTATGGCTTTCTATAATCGACTGAAACTCTTACGATCTACTATTAGGAGCTGGAACAAGGATGTGTTCTGTTGTTCTTCCAATGATCTAAAGAATTTGGAACGAATTTTACTCTCAATGACTTCTGAATTGGTGAATAGGCCATTGAATGACTATCATCTCCAGGAGTTGAACAAGTTTAGGATTGATCTAATGCGCAAATCAAAGTATATGGAATCAATTTGACATCAGCAATCTCGGCTCTCTTGGACCTTGTTAGGAGACAATAATACAGCCTTCTTTCATCACACTGCTTCAACCAGATTTAGGAATAACAGGATCCTTTCTCTTGAGGTAGACGGTCGGTTCATTGAGGATCCCATGCAGATTAAAGAGCAGCTGACTTTTTTCTATAAAAAATCTATTTAAGGCTGTGAAGACAGTTCCTTATGATCTTCAGTGCTTAGATTTCTTTTGATTTGATCAGGTTGACAATACGAGGCTAATTTATCCAATTTTCGAAGAAGAGGTTTGGGATGCTCTTAATTCCTGTAGAGATAACAAAGCATTGGGGCCTGATGGTTTCAATTCTTTCTTTTATAAAAAAGCATGGCCAACCTTAAAGCAGGATCTCATGTATTTCTTTCAGCATTTTCATGACAAGGGTGTGCTTCCTGCTCAGCTCAAAACATCATTCACAATTTTGACCTCGAAAAATAAAGGCAGCAAAAATGAATGCAATTTCAGGCCTATAGCTCTTATTAATGGTGTCTCTAAGATTCTTGCTAAGTTACTTGCCAATCGGTTAAAGCTTCTGCTCCCCAAGTAGGTCTCAGCTTGTCAATTTAGGTTTGTTCCCGGTCGCAATATTCATGAATGCTCCTTTGTGGCATCCAAACTGGTGCACCACTTGTATAGGAGCTGTAAGCCTGGTTTACTTCTAAAACTTGACTTTCGAAAAGCTTTTGATAGTGTCTCCTGGGATTTCTTAGACCGAATCTCTACCGCTATGGGGTTCTTTGATACTTGGATTAAATAGATGAAAGCATGTCGATCAAATTCCTCCACCTTAATCTTGTTCAATGGGATCCCTACCAGCCCTATTTATTTACATAGAGGTGTTAAACAATGCGATCCTCTTTCACCCTTAGTTTTTACGCTGGCTGCTGAAGGGTTAAAACCTCTGGTTTATCGGGCAATTCAGTTAAATCTTTTGGAAGGCTTTCAACCATACAATGATGATTGTAGCATCTCTCTTCTACAATTTGCTGACGGCACACTATGTTTTCTCCCAGCTGACGCTTCAGAGGCACTTACTTTTGCCCGACTTCTCCACTGTTTTGAGGTAATTTTGGGACTCCGTATCAATTATGCAAAGAGTGAAATTATTGGTATGAATGTCCCTGAAAATTCAATTACGCAATATGTCGAGATTTTTGGTTGCAAGATTTCAAAGCTCCCAATCAATTATCTTGGTGTACCATTATCTCACAAAAAAATATCTTCATTGGAGCGGAACCCGGTGGTTAGGAAGATTGAGTCTAGACTTGATACGTGGCAAGGTTCATAACTATCGCATGCTGGCCGTATCATTCTCTTAAAATCTTTTATTTGTAGTATTCCCATCTACTTTATGAGTCTCTTTAAAATACCGAAGGCTATCTCCAAAAAAATTGATCAATATATGTGCAATTTTTTATGGAAGGGCAATGCTTTGGACATGGGTCTTTCTAAAGTCAGTTGGCATGTTGTTTATTCTCCGTGGCGAATTGGAGGTCTCAATTTCCAATTTGTTTCTCTTTCTAATGCGGCACTTTTTATGAAATGGATTTGGAAAGCTGGTAATCTACCGCGAAGCTCTTTGGTCTGCAGTGTGCCTCTATGATACGCACTTAATATCATGGAACTTTGATCACGTTCGGGGTACCTCTCCTATTTGGTATGCAATTATAGCTTGTTGCTTCAAAAAATGTTCAGTTTGGGATTCCTTTAAAGCACAGATATCGGTTAGGATTGGTAATGGGTTGTTAGCTAAGTTTTGGGATGATTTATGGATTGGGAATCTCCCTCTTAAGCTATGTTTTCCACTACTTTTTATGCTTGCAGTTGATTTGAATGTTACGGTGGCTTCTGCTTTGTATGGGGAAGTCCTCTCTTCTGTCAGACCTTTCTGGTTTCATCGATTACGTTTGTAGGAACAGCTCCAACAGGCTGAACTTTCGTCCCTTCTTTCAATTGTCATTCTTCAGCCACATTCGGTCGTCTTTTTATGGTGCTGCTCAGCTTATTTGTCGGCGAATTTCAAACGTTTTTTTTCTACTGACTCGACAGGAAATCCAACTAGCGATGCGTTATTCTTCGATCGGATGGAAAGTTAAGGTTTTCTCGAAGGTAAAGTTCTTCTTTTGGTTGCTTTTCCATAGCCGTCTTCCAACTCGATCATTACTAGTTACGTGGCATATTATACCTCAAACGAAGATTAATTACTATTTTTGTGCAAATGCGGAAACCTTGGACCACATTATTCTTCACTGCCCTGAAAGCATTAGAGTTTGGAATCAGATGTTGAAATGGCTAGAAATTCCTTTCGTAATGCTGCAAACTGCGTATGAATTCTTCTGGCAATGGAGGGGTCTATTCCGGAAGGTATCTCATCGCTCTTTCTTCTCCTCCATGTGGTTGCTTCTGGCTTGGGAAATTTGGAAGAGAAGAAACTCAAGGATTTTTCACAGTGATTTCAGTAATTCTGATTTATTTCTAAAATGTATTCACAATGCGGTTTTCTTTGGAACAGTAATCACTCCAGGGTTCGGGTTTCTGATGTTCATTTGAACCCCTTCATTACTTTGTAAATAGTTGATCTCCACTCGAGATCCTTATTAATTGATTCATTTGGGTTTTGGAGTTCCGTGAGATGTAGTGAAGGTGTCAATCTAATTGGAAGGTATCTCCTCATATATCTAGAACCTGTAATTTGTTAAAAAAAAAAAAATGGTATCATACACATAATATTTATGAATTTGACCATATATTAATTGAAACATAAATGTTCTAAAAAAAAAAAAAAATTTGAAACATAAATAATTTTATACTTGGAGGTAGGCTTTTCAAAGCACTAACCGTTTAAAAGCTGAGTCTGTCCCCCTGGACGGTAGACAAAATTAATTTCTTATAAGTTGATTAGGAAGCTTGTGAATATGACAAGTGGCAAATTTGCCATTAAGAAAAAAAAAAAAAAAATTTGTGTGCTACTCACACTATATATCAATCTTAAGTATAAGCGAGTTATGCATTAAATTTCTGGAATTGCATTATGTAAAATTCAAAATAACATTTTACAATTTCTCCTAAACATAAAATTTAAAATGCAATTAATGAATGCTCTCTTAAACGAGCCTAATTTTGAAACTTGGAAATTTAATTTGTAAATATGATTAAATGAGAGAAACATTGAGAAATCAATAATGTCATAATCAACATAAATCGAATTAATGAATTAGAGACTTCATAGTTTTTTGTTTTGTCTTTATTTTCTATTTCTTTATAGTGTTTATGAAATATATTAATAACAATGTTGACTGAATATATAAATATATATATATATGATGATGATTGTGAGAACTGCTCATCGGAAAAATAATTTGTTTGCTAGCTGGAGTTGCTCCAATGATCTGCAAAATGTAAGAATTTGATCAGAGAGGGGTGTCTCCGATTAATCCCCTCCGATACTTAAGTCAGTGACTTGTGTGAAAAGTAATCTTTTTTAGAGAAAGTTTTTGAGAGAATAATACTAGATGCCCTTCTGTTGGTGAGCTTTGATGATTATATAGTGGTGGTCAAGCTCCACGTGTCACAACGTTATTGGATGGCAGGTAGTAGGTGGTACCAGCCTTTTGGCTCTATTCCCTGTCCTTTCAAAGAGTGGATATGTCAGACTTTTTGATGAAACTCTCTTTTGTTGTTGTAGTCTTGTCGAGCCGTATTGAGCATCCCTAGCATTAATTACAGCATTAAATGTAGTGATCTTCCGCTTGGGTGAAAGCACATTTCCCGGTGTGGCAGGAGGATAATACCTACGAGGGATACTTTCCTAACATCATCCGCTTCTCCCGACGTGGCGGGAGAGTAGTATGTACGAGGGAGACCTTAGGGGTTATCAGGAGTCCCCCCTTGTAGTAGTTGAAATTCTGTTAGGATTTTGAGGATCGGCCCAGCACCTGTTGGACTACTTATGCCTTTTGCGGTGCCAATATATTTTTAAGTGCCTATTTCGTGGTGAACCAATCAGAAAAAGACAACTATGGACCATATTTATGAGGGTTGGGGATTTTCGATGGGGGCAGCGTGTGCCAGAGCATGCAATGATGGTGTAGTGGCAAGCATATTACCCTTCGACACGTATCCCTCAGATTTGAATTTTGAACAGGCACTTTCCTCTGCATATAAAAAGGCAGCTGGGGCACCTGATGGAAACATTTGCTCCTTTCTTCTCTCTTCCTTTGTGAGTTTATTTTCCTATCATTCTTTACTGTTTATGCCAAATAGCTTTCTTCATCATAATTTTCTTTGCTCGGATTCTTTAAGGGCTCACGTTAGGTCCCAGCGATATCCTCAATTGCGAAGATGATTTCCTCGTATAAGAAAAAGGCTAGCACACAGGAGGATTTTTGTAAAAGTTCCTGGCCATCGTCCTTCGGTTGTTGTACTTTTCTCTGATAGCGAGTCTGAGATGAAAGAATCAGCAGAATTTTTACGTGTTGTGGTCGGCCAAAAATGCAGCCGAAGACAACTTGAATTTAGCGAGTTCCTCAAAGAGAGGGAAGGAGATTCTCCTACTGTGGCGAGCGCTTCCTCTTTGGAGGTATCTAGGGGTATAGACTCGGGTGGAGGAGCTTCGGGTAATGGTCCTAAAGCCAGTGAGCCCATTACCAATATAGGGACCCAAACTGGTGAGCCTGAAAGAGGCACTAAGGGGAGTGAGCCTGTTTCTAAAAGGGCTCATCTTGAGGAGGTAAGGATGACGATCTTGATGCAATAATTGAGTGTTTATTTGCAGGACCTTGTTAACCAATGATTTTGTGCTTTCTTAGGAAACGAGGGTTAAGGACGGGATAAAGGCTTGCCCTTTGGAAGTGGATGAGGATCCCAAGGGCTCTATGGCTTAAGAGAACTTAGTGGCCATGGAGACGAATGGGGTGACCGGGGTGTCAGGGGACCCATTTACAGGCATATCTTTCAGGGGGAATGAGGGAAGTGGTACGGAAGTTTTGGGTTATTTGGGGGCGAGTGATCCTTCCATTGAGCCTACTTCTATGGTGAAACCTCCTTTGGAGAAAGAACCGCGAGAGGAGGTGGTGCCCGAACCGCCCTTGATGAGGGAAGTTTCCATGCCGGAGGATGTTGGAGGTCCTAGATCGGTGTCAAGAGGAGCTAGTCCTCGAAAGATGACTTTACCTGCTGTAGGAGGTGAAGCATTTACAACAGTGTCGTCTCGTCTCGCCCCTTCCCCTCTACGAACCTCATACGGTGTTCCTTGGAAAGATGACATTCCCTTTGAGTCCCTTCGCAAGACATTCTGTTTAAGGGATAATAGGTTGTTGCCTCATGCTTCTGATGAGGGTGTCGCGGATAGGGGCTTTCGCCATGTCATAAGGGTAAATCCTCGGGTACTCTTGCAGCTTCGTTTATGATAATTGTGGTTGTTTGATGACTTTTGTTTTGGCGCAGGGGATGAATGACTTGCTGCACGTGACCTCTCGTGTTGTCGATGACTCTCATAATTTCTTGTCTATGGAGAGGGAGTTAAAGCAAGCGAAGCAAGATTTATCTGCTGCTCAGGAGCAACTAGCGACACCTGAATCTGGAGGCCGCCATTGCTGCTAAGAAGGCCAAGACTGATGCTACGATAGAAGCAAGGTATGAGGCCCTTCGTCGCCTGGCTAAAGTAAGGCGGGACTCTGAGGAACATGTTAAGCAGGCGGTACGTGAGCGTCATGAGCAGGGGGTCCGTATGCTGGATGAGTGCTCCCAGAGTTTGGGAGAGATAGACAGGTTTCGAGGCCTGTTGGAGGGGAAAGAGATCGAACTGGTCATCTATTGGAGGGAGAAGGCGAAAGCTGAGAAGGCCAAAGAAGAGGCTATCTAAGGTTGTGGTCAGCAGGAGAAAGAGTGGGACACTCTAAGGGAGGAACAGGATTACTAGTGTATCCGCCTTTCCCACTTTTATAGGCAGTGGTGTATTGACGTGGCCCATTCTATGCCTAGGGAAGAGCTTGTTTCTGCTGAGGTCCCTCTTCATTTCGAGGCTGAAGTGGACCAAGCTTAGGTCGCATTTTTTCTACGCGTAAAATAGGTTCTTCGTAGGAAGGGGATTGAGCACCGTTGGTCCTCAGATGATGAGGAAGAAGAAGAAGGCAGGGCACCGACCCGATGAGAGATTATGGGTTTCCCGAAATGGGGGTCATCTGGCGTATATGCTCAGAGATAGAAATCATTAGTCTTGGGATGGCAGACCTTATCATTTTGGTGGCTCAATCAGGTTCTACTGTATGAGATGGATGCAATTCGAAAGGCTGGTTGAGATAGATGCAATTCGAAAGCCCGATTCCTTCTTTTCAAAAATGGATACCTTCTCTTAGATATTATCTTGATCATGAGATGTTTTGTATTTTAAATATTCAATCCTTTCGTTGATATTGTCCCCCGCATCCCATGACAGCCTTTATAGAGCTTTAGCTATTATTTGCATTGCTTTTAATGCTATGTACTTATGCTCTGTAATTATTAACAATTCTTAGTAATAAAGAGAACCTTTTGTGGCTTTTGGCAAATGTCTTCTTTTCCTTTTCTGTGGCCTTGGTTTGTGTTTGTTAAGAGATATGAGGGCCTGGTCCTTTATCAAACAACCAATCCTTCGGGGCGGATTAATCGATCTCCCCGTGAGATAGAATATATAAGTGGTAGTGCCTTAGTTAACTTACCCTCCTGAAGTAGAGGCATGGCATAAACAAAGGGCGACAGATCAACCGCCTCATAACTTGTAAAAGGGCTCGTGAAGGAGAGATGCTTAATCACCTCATTGCTAAACCTGATCAACGAGGGAAAGCTGGTCAATCACCTCTTAATGTTGAAAGAGAGTTAGTGAGGGATGACTGGTCAGCCACCTCAGAACTTATAAAGGGCTCATGAAGGAGATATGCTCGATCTCTTCATGGACAAACCTGATCAGCGAGGAAGAGCAGGCCAATCGTCTCCTGATGTTGAAAGAGAGTTAGTGAGGGGTGATTGATCAATCGCTTCATAACTTATAAAGGGCTCAGGAAGGAGAGATGCTCAATCACTTTATGGCCAAACATGATCAGCGAGGAAGAGCAGCTTAATCGCCTCCTAATGTTGAAAGAGAGTTAGTGAAAGGTGACTAGTCAGCCGCCTCATAACTTATAAAGGGATCATAAAGGAGAGATGCTCGATCACTTCAAGGCCAAACCTGATCAGCAAGGGAGAGCAGATCAATCGCCTCCTGAGGTTGAAAGAGAGTTAGTGAGGGATGACTGGTCAGCCGCCTCATAACTTGTAAAGGGCTCATGAAGGACAGATGCTCGATCTCTTCATGGCTATACCTGATTAGCAAGGGAGAGCAGGTTAATTTCCTCCTGATGTTGAAAGAGAGTTAGTAAGGGGTGACTGGTCAGCCACTTCATAACTTGTAAAGGTCTCATAAAAGAGAAATGCTCGATCTCTTCATGGCTACACCTGATCAGTGAGAGAGAACAGGTCAATCTCCTCTTGATGTTGAAAGAGAGTTAGTGAGGGGTGACTTGTCAGCCGTCTCATAACTTGTAAAAGACTCACGAAGGAGAGATGCTCGATCTCTTTATGGCCAAACCTGATCAGCGAGAGAAAGCAAGTCAATTGCCTCCTGATGTTGAAAGAGAGTTAGTGAAGGATGACTGGTTAGCCGCCTCATAACTTATAAAGGGGAAAGATGATATCTTTTTGGAGTGCTCCAGGTATCTGTTATCTGTAAAGGGAAAGAGAGCAAACACCAAATTTATTTAGATTGAGAACAAAGTGCTTATAGTAATGTTGCCAACAAGCAAAGCAAGACGAGGTCCTTTAGAGGTGTCTGAAGGTGGTTTCTCTTGCCCCTTGTCCCTTTATCATTCTGTTTTAGTCGGGGGCTGTAACGACGCCAGGTAAGGCTCCTGGGCTGCCTTTTGACTTTCTCGAATAGCGGCCATCCCCCGATTCATCGGAATCTGTATGGCCAAATAGTGGACGAAAATAATTGCCTTTGAAGCAAACAAAAAAGGTCATCCCAAGATGACATTATAAGCTAGCGGGGCATCAATGATCATGAACTAGGCTTCTATTCGCCAAATCTGCTTGTCATCTCCCATCTCCAGTAGCAAAGTGGCCTGGCCTAAAACTGGGACTGGATGGCCCCCGAGCCTGACTAGCGGGAGTGGACGGATTGGATCCGTTTAGGAGAGATTTCAATCTGCCCTGCAGCCTGTTTGGTAACAAAGTTGACCGAACTCTTAGTTTCTACAAGAACTCACCTTACTGTGAAGCCTTCCACACCAATTTCAACAACCAGGGCGTCCGAGTGTCCTTCCGCCACGCTCCTGACCCACTCAAATGGGAGGGGGGTTGGGGCCTCCTGCTGTTGTCGTGCTGCTCCTTTGTGCTTGGGATGAACCAGGGCTACTTCTGCTTCCGGTCCTCTAGCTATCATCATCACCACCCCCTTGCTACCTCTTGTCAGCTGTGCCTCCTCTCAATTTGGTTGTTGTCTCTCTTCCTGTGATCGGAGCGGTATGTTTCTTTACCTGAATTTGGTGGCTTCTGCCCGCCCTTTTTGAATCATGCTTTCCACTTTCGGGGCTATAGCGTTCTACAATTCTCTGTGTTGTGCCCCTTCGCCTTATGATATTGACAATATGGTTTCGGCTGACTTGCTGACTATTGAGGGCAGCTGGAAGGGTGGCGGCCTGTGGAAGCCTCCATAACCTTCTTTCTTGCAGGTTCAAGTATGGCGTGTAACGGTGGCCCCTTTTTCCCTTAAAGTGGTCTGTTCTGTCTTGCTTATGGTAGCTATCTCCCATCCTGCCCAAGTGATGCCCGATGAAAGATTTGCAGTCGACCTTATCCTTACAGCGAGGTTCTTCCCTTACTTCCTCTGCCTCCATAAAATGTTTCGCCCAAGTGATCATGGCAATCCTATCCTTCGGCCTTCGCATGATGAGTTCATCGCGCATCTTTCGGTTGGTGGTGTTGTGTATGAAAGCTTCATACGTCGTGGTAAAGTTGAGATTTTTCACGTTCAGATAGGCCAAATTGAAACGCTCGATGTACTTCCTTAGGGGCTCACCGAGGGTTTGCTTAACGTCATGGACACTGCAGGATGGTTTGCCGATGGGTATAAAGCCAGAGAAGTTGGTGCAAAAGAGCTTTTCCAAGTGGCTCCATCCCATGATGGAGACCAGGTCTAGATTGTCAAACCACAAGGAGGCGGACCCCCTCAGTGTAGTGCTGAAAAGCCTACATATTAAGCCTTCAGTGGCCCCAACGAGCCGTATTTTCTCGGTGAATGTACGGATGTGGTTATTGGGGTTGTCCTTCCCCTTATAATCTTTTATGGTAATCTGCTTGAACTTGGGATCAAATGGCATATCCAATGTGCGTCGGAAAAATTGGGACTCTGCTGAGTGGGAAATGGGGTCTTGGTAAGCCATGTTGTACTTATCCAACCCTTGCCTAAGTAAGGCCTCAAATCTGGGATTCGCCAACAGATCTGTAGATAATGCTGCAGCAGTGTCAAGTTGTGGGCCAGGTTGTTGAGGGGAAACATGAGTGGAGGAGACTGGAGGCATTTGCTCGGGAGGATAATGTGGGGAAGATGCCACTGGGTTCGGTACATGATACACGTGTGGGTTGTGAGGCCATAGGTATGTCCCATATCTCCACGAGTTGTACGGAGCAGATAGGTTTGCTAAAGGGTCTTAATAGTGTGTTCCCTGGACTGCAGAAGGGTAAGCGGTCCCGACAGGAAGGCTGACCATTGGGTAACATTAAGGGGACATTTGGTAAGCGGCTGCTGTTATGTGGGGAGGCTGGTGTACGGGGACTGCTGTTGTCGGTGTAAAGGGTAAGCCAGTATAGCGGCGTGCTCAGAAGTGATGCTGTAATGATCAAGAATGCTTTCTCGCACCACCGCCTGCTCATGTGAGCTAGCTTGGGGCAAGGTTCTAGTGGGGTATAGAACTGGTACAGGGCCAACGAAATCTGAAGGGTTTGGGTTCTGCACAGAGTGAGCAATGGTTACAATTGATCCACGTTCACCGCACCAATTGATGACGAGTGTGAGGAATGCTCGTCGAAAAAGTATCTACTTGCTAGCTGGAGTTGCTCCGATGACCGGCAAAACGTAAGGATCTGATCGGAGAGGGGCTCCACCGATGCTTAAGTCAGTGACTTGTGTGAAAAGTAATCTTTTTTAGAGAGAGTTTTTGAGAGAATAATACGATATACCCTTTTGTTGTTGGGCTTTGTTAGTTATATAGTAGTGGTCAAGCTTCACGTGTCACAGCGTCATTGGATGGCAGGTAGTAAATGGTACCAGCCTTTTGGCTCTGTTTCCTGTTCTTTCGAAGAGTAGATATGTTAATCTTTCTGATGAGACTCTCTTTTACCGTTGTAGTCCTATCGAGCCATATTGAACCCCCTAGTATTAATTGTATTATTAAATATAGTGATTTTCCGTCCAAAGAGAAAGCACATTTTCCGGCGTAGTAGG
>CAOJCR014143370.1:0-10507 GCA_948330485.1 Euphorbia neoarborescens | reverse complement strand
TATCAGTCACACATAGCTCTACTAATGCGGGTATCTCCTATTTGACACGGAATTGCAAACATATCCTTATCTATACACTTATGAGGTAATTTCTTTTAAATGTTAGCTAATACATTAGCCCCTACCACCACTTTTCAACTCCATTTAACCTAGACTTATTAACATAGTATTCTTCAGAAATTTCGCATACCTAGGAATTTTTTTAATAGCATCTAGTAAAGGAATGTTTTCCTGAACCTTTCGAAAAGTTTTAAATATGTCATTGTCTTCTCGAATCTTCTTAGATTTTGAGATTCTTTTCGAGAAAGGTGGGGGAGTAACCATCGAAGAGGGCTATTTCGATCCCTCAACCTTAGATATGTCATTCTCATTGTTTTCCTCCATATCTACATTCTTCTCTTTTGCTTTTATCTTTAATTCCTTCTTCGCTAACCTCCTTTCTCCCACATTATCACCTAGAATTGTCTTCTTGCTTCTAAGAGTTACTGCACTTGCATTTTGCATGGCATTGTCAATTGATTATGAAGGAAACTTCCCCTTAAATTCGAAGGAACTTATAGAAGTAGCTATTTGGCCGATTTGCTTTTCCAAACTCTCGATGCTTACCTTAGTTTCTTGCTGATGTTGTTGCAAGTTGTTTGTAAGTGAATGAACGATCTCATCAAGTAATAACCCGAGTTTCTGACTTGAAGCAGAAGGCTATAGCTATTGACCTCCTGGGGGAAATTAGGGCTAAAACTGCTGTTCAGGGCAACCTCCATAACTGAACTTGGGATGATCACACCATCTCAGGATGTAAGTGTTAAGAAAGGGGTCGTCTCATCTCTGGTTCTGTTGTAAAAAGCCTATGGCAGCATTTGCTTACTCGAATTCTATCCCAAGGGTAGAACAAGAGTCTATAATATGTCGTGTGAATGCACAAATGCCACAAACTATATATGGCTTTGGAACATACTCCAGTCACCATACTTCGTATAAGGTGGTCAAAGAGTTGATTTTATCCTCTAAGGAGTTGGTGCTTACTTAATGAAATCTCCAACTAGGTTCAAATGGTATTTTGAATTGTTTGGAATTTTGGGCAACATTCTAAATCAGTTCCTAAGCAGTACCTGGTGTTTTGTTAATCAAGTATCCATCCACTTGACGCATCAATCATCTTTCTTTCCATAGGTAGTATTCCTTGGTAAAAATACTGAACCAGAGCTTATTCGGTTATCCCATGTTGTGGACAACTCTTATATAAGTGCTTGAAACGTTCCAAATAATCAGACAATGACTCCATATAATTTTTCTTTATCCCACTAATTCCCCTTTAGAGTGCAGAGGCTTTAGAGGCATGAAAAAACCTCTCTAGAAACGTTTTTTCCATATCAGCCTATGTAATGAATGATCTCTAAGGTAAATAGAACAACCATGACTTTGCTTAATTGGCTAATGAGAATGGAAAGGCCTTCAACTTCAGAAATTATTAGCTAATCCCATTCGACTTCATTCCAAAACATACTGCATGGAATTCCTTTAGATGTATGTAGGGATCTTTGCTCTCTATCCCATGAATTTAGGTAGAAGGTGGATAAGTCCCAATTTAAGCTTAAAATTTGCCTTCATTTCAGGATAAGTGATACAAAGGGGCTACTATTGCACAAGTGGGGTGTGCACATCCCTAAGAGTTAAGTTATCCATCATGTACTCCTCCGAATCACTTGCTGAACTTACTAATACTTTAGGTTCTTCTTCACTCAAAGCAATCTTCAAACTTTATCCCCCTTTGAACAGCCTCATTTCCTTTCGAAGTCTCTTTGCAGTCTTTTCAATTTTAGCATCTTATTGCAATTCCTTAAAAAATTTAAACTTAGTCATAAGCAATAAGAAAATCAAATTAGAATAGCTCCTCGGCAACAACACCAAAATTTTATCGGTTGTCGAATCTATCCAAAAATAAAATCTATATTCTCGAATAAACCTTAACAAAAATATTTATAGTCGGTAAGACGAGGTCGAACCCTAGAGTGCTATTAATTAAGTTTCATTCACAAATCGCCAAGTAGAATATAATTAAGTACAAGAAAGGATAAATGGGGGGGGTTTAAAATTTATTGTTGTGGTTTAAAAAGAAAATTAAAATAATCAATTAATTAAATAGCTATTCAAATTAAGATGCTAGAAACTTAGATTATGAAGGCACTTCAACTAAGATCATTCTTGGGCTTAAAACGAATATGATTGATCATTGATTGATAAGAGAAAATAAGATAATTATTCTAGACTAGTTATAATCTTAAACTTAGCATCTCATATTAACTTTTTCTAGATTGAAATTGCTTAGTATGACTCAAACAATTCCCTATTCGATAAATAATCTTTCCTTAGCAGCCTAGATTCAATTTCTCGAAAGCATTAAGATTTAGAAAATCCTAGTCTAAACTCATCAATTCTTAATGAAATTGATTCAAGTTTAAGTTCCTACTTCTTTTTAGTGTTCTAGAATCAAAGAATTGAATGATTACAAATCATGTTCGAATGATTACAAATCATGTTCGATGATAACAATTATTAATTTGAAATCGCAATAACTAGCCGAGAAATTTAAATTGCAAATTAATAAAAGAGAGGGTTTCTCCCAAGAGTAAGAATATAGAATAATTAACTAAAATAAAGTTAGAACAATCTCACAATTAGTCATTCAAGCCTTCGAATTCCCTTAGATGAAGAAAGATATTTAGTTGCTCATTTTCATAATCAAAACTTCACAATATAATTAAAACCCTTGTAGTTCATGTTGATAATCTCAAGAGTACCACCACCTCTATTACTTGGGTATTTTATAACCCTTTCAACCAAAAACTTCCTAATTATCAATTTGACAAAATAAAGAAAGAAATAACCAAAAACTAACTAAATTGTCATCTTCTAAAAGGGTATATAATCAAATATTCCTCAGTTGGTTCTCCAATAATTCCTTTTTGTAATTAAAAAGGATCCTTCAATAAAATAGGCCAAAATTATCATTTGCTTTCAGTCGAAGAATTGGTCTTGTCCAATGCTAATTTTCGAACTTCAATAACATCTTTACCTTTTAACCCAAATACCCTTTTTTAAGCTCAAAATCAACACTTAATTTCCTACAAGTCCAAAAACCACAAAACAGAAGAAAATCCCAAAAAATATGCTAATCATGGCCAAATAAACTTATAATAACAAATAGAAAAATGCAAAATATGGTTGTTAACAGTTCAATATGAGTTGTGCATCGTACTTGTTTAACCAATGAAAAAAATATGAATTCCACAGTACAATAGCAAAAAACTGTAATTTATACATAACAAATAATTAAAACAGTTCCATGAAAAAAAATGAGCAAGCCCCTTATTTGGGATTGTAACTTGTAAAGTTTTTATAGAATAACCTGTTAACTTTTCATACGGTACTTATTTCAAACCCCCTTTTCTCTTAGATAGAAAAAACATTTGTTTTTATTTCGAACCACCTAGTTCACAATTGTGGAATTTAGTTGTAGTCTCTTGTTGTTTAGTCTCCAATTGTGTTAAATTATGTATCTGAATGATTAATTAGTAATGTGGTGTAGGTAAAAATGGATGTACTAGATGCATAAATTCAAGAATTAATTGAGAATTTACAACATGAGGAAGAGTCTATGAAACTCATTTCAGAACAAAATATTTCTCTTCCACCAAAATCACCACAACTACTAATCAATAGGATCGAATCCAATCCATAAAAAAGAAATATGAGCACGGTTGAATCATATGTGTCTAAAAGGATGAGGACATCAAGAGCATGGGATTTTTTTAATGAATGTTTACTCGACCATATAAAGTCCTATCCCCGTAAGAAATCACTAATAATTAGTCAAGCAATCCTAAAAGCTAAGAAGAAGAGTAATGGAACATTAGAGCTTACAATTTATCCTGAATGAGACTAAGATGATTTAAGATACAAGTTGATTCGAATGACTTCAATGCATAATTTTCCTTTTAGAGTCACCGAACTTGAGGGGTTTAAGGATTTTGTTCAATCTCTACACCCAGAATTAAAGATTCTATCTCGAAATAGAATAAGGTTGGATATCATAAATATGCATGATCGTGAAAACAAAAACATGATTCAAATGTTTGAAAAGTTGGACACAAGAATCTCCATCACAACAGATATGTAGATGAGAAATCAAGATAAAGTCATTATGGCTATCACATCACACTTTATTGATGAGGAGCGGAATTTAGAAAGTCGACTTGTAAGGTAACCTTTCAATTAACACTTCATAACCATTTTTATTATTTTGCTAATTATTAAACTAATTAGAAAATATGAATTAAAAATTATTTAACAATTAAGATCTTCCTTAATGGTAGGAGCCAACTATGGTTGCAAGGTGATAACAATCCATGAATATAGAAATGATTCAGGAACAGACTGAGTAAGCTTTTTGAGCTAGATGATTCCAAGGTAGATTCTGTGGTAAGACCAGATTTCCTCTCTATGTATGATTAAAGATGAGATAGCCTGAATATGGGAAAACCGGATCTTGATTAACTGGATAGATCATATTGGTATATTTCCAAGATCAAATTCTTATCATTCATATAGTCTGAAAAGTAGTGGACAAGGCAATCTATCCCTAAAGAGGAATAATTAAACTATTCTCCTATTCCATTACTAATTCTTTAGGAATAACCCTAATAGAACTCAGAGTCCTAAAAACATGTATAAAGGTCATAAAGTCCTCAAAGTAAGGGTACGTTACTCTAAACTATTTATAATTACTATTATTACTCTAAGATCAAATATTGACTTATGCATCAGAGAGTCCCTCCATTGGACCACCAGTATCTCTTAGCTTTTCTTGTAGATTTTCTGATCAGAGGTGGTTGACTTTCAAGAAAGAATATTTCAGAAGAAATATGATTAGTGCAGTGAGCATGGACCTGAAGAAGAATGATAACAGGTTCAGAACATAATTTGGATTTCATGGCTTCTGTGGCAAATAGCCATCAAAGCACTCAACTCAATTCCAATTCTATTAGCATAAAAAATCCTGGAATAGAACTAATGACCATAGAGCAAATCACACAATCATACTCTATGGCTCCTCAACACATCCCAGTTCTGTAACATGTAGTGGCTGGCAACTCGTCTATGGTGGTAGTGGTTGTCAGTGAAGCAGCCCCCTACAGACTTGTTAACACTATAAGCGGTAAGGATAGGGGAGCCCTCATGGTTAACAAATCCTTGTTTCATAGTCTCAGCCCAGCATCCACTGGGGGAATCTTAGAGACCTCGACAACACAGAACTCTGCCCCCTCCCCAAGCACACCCTGGATCTGAGAATTGGCTTGAGATTGGAAAATTTGTGAATCTTAAACGAAGCTGGAGGGCTCCATCAACTTTATACCACACCTTGGGGGGATATTAGTCTAGGCCAACACCAGCTCCCTAGGGCCAATTGACCCAACTCGGATGGCAACCTTGCCATAGAAGTGCTATCTCGAGCCAGCCACCCCAAGGACTCAATTTCTCTAATCAATTAAGTTATCCTCCAAATAATAACAATAGTTATATCATCCCTAGTGTCACTATACAAGAGCGAGCGACCCAAGCCGCCATTGCAGCAAGTTTAGTATCAGAGGGAAGGGAGGAAAATTTTGTTTGAATTGCTTAAATCTAGCTTGAGTGAGCTGTCCATGGCTTTTGAAACCCCATTGTTAGCTTGGGAGATCATCTGTTTTTGAAAAGATTCCTAGAAACTGAGAATGATAGGAAGTTTAAACCTCCTCTCCTCCCTATACATAAGGGAAACACTGGCTCGGTCATACATGTAAAAAATTATGCAAGTCTTATAATGTTGCTTATGTGGATGAAATACTATTGTGTAAAATGTTCTTGTCCACTCTGGATAAGCCGACTAATTATTGGTATGACGCACTACCTCTAGGGTCTATAGGCAGTTGAGAGAAGTTAAAGAAGTAGTTTATAGAAAAATTTATAGGATCCATCCCAGCAACCACAGCTACTCGAGTACTCAATCAAATTGTTCAGAAGTTAGGTGAAACACTTAGGGAGTTTATTATTTGGTTCAACAAGGGATGTGTGAGCATAAAAAAACCTGGACATCAACATTGCACGTGAGGCACTCATGAGAAATACCACCTGTGAGAGATTGAGGAAAAATTAGCCTCATAAAAACCAACAAATCAGGTGTAGCTTATGACCATATACAAAGATTATGCAAAAGTAGATGAGGTATAGTCCATACGAGTGGAACAAGAAGAAGGACCAAGTAATCAAGATCAGGAGAGATCTAAAGGGGAAGGTTGAGGATGTGATAGGGACAGAGATAGGAGAAGAAAGAGAGACTCTTCTAGGGGAGAAAGGGGACATACCAGAGTTCGCTTTCCCTCATTAAACACATCCCTCAGTGAAGTCCTGGTGACAATCAAAGAAAAAGGGCTGAAAAAAGAGATTAATTACCCAAACATCAAGAGAGGGCAGGCCTTCGGCAATGACAAGAATTCCTACTGATCGAGGTAGGGGATGTCACACCGATGACTGTTGAATGCTTGTAGACGAAATAGAAATGCTTATTCAAAGAGGCAAGCTGGATAAGTTTGTAGATGGGCGTGGAAGATATAAAGAAGAGGACAAAAAAAAACAAGAAACATAGAAGATAGAGAAAAAGGATAGGAATGACCCATTAAAAATCACAGAGGGGTTTTCATAGTAATAGCTGGAGGGCCGAATGGAGAAACAAAGGTGAAAAGGGTCAAAGCGGAACCAAGCAAGCTAAAAGGTAAAACCGACTTGAATGAATCATTTTTTAAAATTGACAAATGTTGATCTAGGACATATAGATACACTGTTGATTGAAATAGCCATCGAGCAGTACCTAGTGAAAAAAGTACTAGTGGACACAAGAAGTGTGATGAACCTGATCAACAGGCATACGAGGAGTGGACTAGAAGTGGCAAAAGAAAGAATACAATCGGCATACACTCTCTTGGTTGGCTTAGGAGGAATCCATGTCCCATTAATAGGGTAGGTAATGTTATAGGTGGATGCGAGAAATGATGAATATATGCACAAGTTGGAGGAGCTATTTTTCATAATGGATTCAAAATTAGCATACTATGTTATCTTAGGCTGACTATTCATGGTCGCTTCTAAGTCAATATTTCATCCAGACATCTAGCCATACAGATTCCCATCTCAAAGGGACTAGTGATCTATCAAGGAAACCAACAAGCAGCTCAGAAAATATATCTAACCTCATTAAAGAATGAGGAAGAGGAAGAAGTAGAAGAAGAAACTGAACTTATAGATCCTACTAAGCCCATTGAGGAGATAGAAACCTTAACAATCTTAGAAGGGAAGAATGTGCCATTTGTAAGAACTTAGATGAAGGGGTCAAAAAAGCAATTCTGGATGTATTAACAATAGAAGAGAAGACCTTTGCCTAGATTATGGAATACCTGGAAGGGGTACCACCCGAAATAGCTAAGCACAGCTTGAACATTGACCCATCATCAAACCTGTGATTCAGAAGAAGAGAAGACATGCATCAGATAGGCAAAAGGCTATAGAAAATAAAGTGGTTGAGCTATTAAAACTCATATATATTCGATCGGAACATTACATGGATTAGCCTGCCAATGTAGTTTTTGTCAAAAAGCCAAATGTATAGAATATGTGTAGCTTTTACAGATTTAAATAAATCCTGCCTAAAAGACTGCTATCTGCTCCCTAGTATCGACCAATTGGTGGGTGCTACAATAAGACATCAAGTTTACTCTGTTCTGGATGCAAAAGTAAGGTACTACCAGATCTTAATGGACCTATTGGGTAAAGAAAAAACCTCTTTTATTACACACAAAGGCACTTACTGCTACACCGAAAGGCCATTCGGACTGAAAAAGCTGGAGCCATCTATCAATGATTAGTGAATGGAATGTTCAAAAATCAGATCAACAAGAGTATGAAGGTTTATGTAGATGATATGGTGATCAAAAGGAAAGAAGCAGCGGATCATCCGGTGTATATAAAAAGGTCGTTCAAAATCTTGTAATATTAAAAGCTCAAACTTAATCCAAAAAAATGTATCTTCGGAGTTAAAGGAGGTAAGTTTTTAGGATTTACTGTGTCTCATCGAGGCATGGAGGCCAATCCAACCAAAATCTAGGCTATTGCAAACATGACCCCTCCAAGGAACATAAACGAACTGCAAAGGCTCAATGGACGGATCAATTCCCATGGAAGATTTATATCCTTTTCGGTAAAAAGGTGCTTACCTTTCTATATAGCCATTAAAAAGAAATCAGGTTTCAGTTGGGATAATGAGTGTCAAAAGGCCTTTGAAGATCTAAAGGGAATTTTGAGTTCCACTCCACTCTTAAGCATTCCAGAAGAGGGAGAGACTCTGTTCTTATACCTGGCCACAATAGATGAAGCGATCAAAGCTGTACTAATAAGAGAAGAAGGAACTCAACAATCCCCCATCTACTATATCAGTAAAGTGCTAAAATATGTGGAGACCAAGTACCGTAGAACTTAAAAATAGCTCTAATATTAATATTTGCAGCAACTCGGTTTCGACCATACTTTTAGGTCTATATAATTATGGTCAGAATGAATTTGACACTCAAGAAAGTGCTTCAGAGGTAGGATACGTCTGGTAGTCTGACTGAATAAGCAGTAAAGCTAGGTGAATTTGACATCCAATATGAGCCCTAAACTTCAATAAAATCATAGATCTTAGTAGATTTTATTATGGAATTCACCGAGCTAGAGCCTGAACCAACGGTTTGGTCTGAATAGTGGGAAATATACGTAGATAGGGCATTTATCTCAGAGGGGGCCAACATCAGGAGAATATGAAGCCATAATAAAAGGCCAAGACCTGATATGAGAAATAAGCCTGACTAGGTTGTTATCTAGAGTGACTCAAGATTGGTTACTAGGAAAATAAAGAAGTGATTTCAAGCAAAGTACATCTGTATAGGAAGATATCTAGCAAAGATGCAGAATTTACTGTCAGAGATAGATGGTAAAGGGATAATATGGAAAATAGAGAACATCCCAAGATAAGGCAACGAATGGGCCGATAAGCTAGCTAAAGCAGCTACACACCCCTACAAATGGTAGTTATTGATATGCCCATTTGAAAGGCAACCTGGATAAAGTAGTTAGGAAGAACATACAATGATGAAAGTATAAGACAAGATGGATTGGAAAACACTTATTTGGTCTTACTTGATGAAAGGAGAACTACCCTAGGATTCAAAGGAAGCCGACCGGATAGTCAGAAGATCAGCTAGATATGACATAACAGGAGTATAATTACTCCAAAAATCTTTCACACAGCCTTGGTTAAAATGCATTTCAATAAAAGATGGAAAATACATCCTACAAGAGGTGCATGAGGGTATATACGGTGCACATCAAGGGGATTCCACACTCGTAAGAAGGGCAAGACTTGCTGGATATTTCTGGGACAGTATGGATGCAGATGCAATCGAGTATGTGAAAGCTTGCCAACAATGCCATATCAATGTAATAGAAAGCCATCCGTCTGTAGCTCTCCAAAAGCCCATATTCCTATATGGCCCTTTAGCACTTGGGGAATCGACCTAGAAGACCAATGCTAGAAGCCATCAGGAGAGTAAATAGATCTTAGTAGCGATCGATCACTTCACAAAATGGATTGAAGCGGAACCCTTGAGTACTATAACACCAGAAAAAGTAATCTCATTTATTGAATATTGAATCGTTGTCCGATTCGGCTTCCCATAAAAAATTATAACAGACAATGGAATATAATTCACAGCTGAAAAGTTCCAATAGTTCTGTCGCAACTTAAAAATAGAGCAGGAGTCCTCCTCAGTAGCACATCTGCAATGCAATGGACAGACCGAAGTATTCAATAGAACTATAGAATACATGTTGTGTAAAAGATTGGCAAAACATAAGGGAGCCTAGCCGGATCACCTCAATTATGTGTTATAGGCCTATCGAACAACACCCAAAATAAAAATAGGGGAAACACCTTTCGCCCTAACTTATGGGGTAGAGTCAGCAATTCCCATAAAAAAAGCCCCTAGCGGAAGGGTTACTTACTATTCCACTGAAGAAAATAAGGTCAACTTCAGAAGTGAGCTTGACTCACTAAAACAAAGATGGGAAAATATTTATATATTGATAGTAGCAAATAAGAGTCGGATTGCTAGATATCATGGGAAACGAGGTCGGTCGGTGCAACTTAAAAAAGGATATCTAGTCTTAAAAGACTCAGGTGTATGCCAAAGCAGAGAAGAGAAAGGCAAAATAGGACCAAACTAAGAGGGACCGTACATCATTGACACGCGCGCACTTAAACATTTTCTATCTCTTAATTGGTATGCAACAAATTATCTTTTTAATGTCCAATTATCTATTTTTGCGCGTTTTCCGCAAGTGTACGGATCGTATCAAGTAATATAAAACGGGAGTAAATTAC